>JACXGK010003747.1:0-42793 GCA_016801125.1 Novumbra hubbsi
AGAAGTTGAAGATTGTTAGTCCTAGATGTTGAAGAAGAATGTTAGTTCTAGAACTTGTAGAAGAATGTTAGTCCTAGAAGTTGAAGAAGAATGTTAGTCCTAGATGTTGAAGAAGAATGTTAGTCCTAGAAGTTGAAGATTGTTAGTCCTAGATGTTGAAGAAGAATGTTAGTTCTAGAACTTGTAGAAGAATGTTAGTTCTAGAACTTGTAGAAGAATGTTAGTCCTAGAAGTTGAAGAAGAATGTTAGTTCTAGATGTTGAAAATTGTTAGTCCTAGATGTTGAAGAAGAATGTTAGTTCTAGAACTTGTAGAAGAATGTTAGTTCTAGAACTTGTAGAAGAATGTTAGTCCTAGATGTTGAAGAAGAATGTCAACTGAGTGGACCAAGAGTCTGAATTATAGCTGCTCAGCTTTTATTTGAGTCTATATGGGTACCTATATTATTTGGACAGTTTAGCATTATATACAATAAAGTAGTAATGTTGGGAACTTGGTTGCATATACTCTGCATCCAATGACTGCCTGAATGCCGCAAACACACACACACACATCAGCAGATGCTAAGTATCTTCCAAACAACTCTCACGGCTGAGTCTCTGGCTTACTCATCTTGCCGGCAACCCTAGTGATCTGGCAAATAATCCATTGGTAAAACCATAGGTTACGGTACAGGGGGAACCGGAGACAAGGTTCTAAGACCCTTGGCATAGCAACAGGCCACTAAGAGGACACCAGCTGACCAATAAAGCGCCCTGGGAAAGGTGAGTAAAGCCCTCAGAATGGCTGTTACGGATGGCAAGATGAATAAGCCAGACTCAACCCCTGTAACAGCATTATAGAGAGGATATCCCAGTGGGTGCAGCAAGGACAGCCGACCTGTAGATGGAAGCAGGAATGGGTTGTCAATCATGTGCCTTCCCATGTATCTTCACGCCCCTGGGTGAGACTTCACTTAATCATAGACCACTCTAAACAAATACGTCTTCAGTAAAGACTTAAAAGTTGAGACTGAGTCTGCGTCTCTCACATGAATAGGCAGATCATTCCACAATTGTGGAGCTCTATGGAGAAAGGTGGTTTGTTTAGAAATTCCACAAACAGTAAAGAGTACTGTGACTTTTGACTGTAACATGCTGTTTGTCTAGCAAGACCAATTCATGTATGTACCATGTATGTATCTGGGGTTGTGGGCCAAAATGAGTATGAGCTTTCTTTCATTAATTTTTTAAGCATGCCCGAGATTTTTTTCAACCGACACAATTTGGAATGGCAATGGGAGACCTTGAATAGATGGTTGAAGACATTTGCATAATTTGGTATGCTTTTAGACTGCAGAAATGCATTATATCATTCAGTACAATACTTTCTCGTCGGCTGCAGCTCAAACTCTTCCTTTGCCGGTTCGCTGCGACTCCAGCCTTCCTTCTCTCCCAGCGCGTGGCTGCGGCGTCAGCAGCTTACCCACAAACTGCACTGACGCACTACCAGTGTTCTTTTTTCTTTTGTTTAGTACGCACGGAATGTTTTGGCCACGCTTTTCTGAAATAAAACCATGCGCTAACATTTCCATTAGATGTTGTTACGTTGACCATCTGCTTCACAAGGACTGCACAGAGACGTCGCTCAAACAGTTAAACTGCATTGCCCTGTGTCTCTTCCCTGCCCATTTACACCGCCCTTTTGAGTGACTCGTTCTCCTCCACAGTAGAATGAGGAGAAAAAGTGTCCTGTTCAAGATTTCATATTAGCCATCAGCATCTCAAACTCCCTCTTTCTCCCTGTCCTTTGCTGCGGGTCGGACGCACACGTCCCACACCTGCATACAACTCCCAGTATTCTTGCGGACCATCAAGTATCGAACGTTGCAGTAGACAACCCGCGTACACTGCACCAAGTAACCGAGCCCATACTGACAAGACTTCACATTCTTTGCACCTAAAAAACAATATACATCAAGGACTGGAAAACAACAATCGAAATGTTCGTCAAAGGAATGCGGTAGGTGACGTTTTATTAATCGAATAGTAGTCTATTTAAGCAAATTTGGCCGATGGCATTACAATTATGATAGAAAGTTTAGTTGGTTATGCTACAACATATTATACATGTAGTTTCTTGACTGCACTTTTATGTGACATGTAGTTGCTTTAATTGCTTTCCTCCCCTGGTAGTGCTGATTTCAAACGATTAAATGAGCTGTATCAGATCTACAAGCATGTGTACGCTATTTGAAACTCACCTGCACACGATCTGAAAACAATGAAGACACTTTAATGTTAAGAAAAATGCCTTCCAAATGTGTTTTATAGTGAAATGCATGTGCAGCATATTCAAGATATAGGATCCACAAGCATAACTTATTAATCATGTTTATCTCTCTGCAATGTATTGTAAAGTTGTATATTTTAAGATTAAACCATGATTAAACCATTTTGGAGGCACAGGGGCTAAATATGTTGCCTTGCCTAAAAAATAATGCTGTTGACAAAAGGCGTTTTTTGTGTGAAAATGATAGTTCAGATTCAACTTTGAGGATCATTTTCCAAAGCTCTTCACTGATATTTAGAAACCTACAGTTGAGATCTCTTCACCCTTTTTTAATGTAGATACATAAAGCATAAAACCAGCTATCTTATATTATCCATCCACACTTTTTGTGTTTTTCCTCTTCTGGTACTCCACTCCTACTCAGCTCAGACAGGGTCATAAATTGAATCTCTCTAATTATTTCCTTTTTCTCCCTCACTTTCTCACTCCTCTCCTCCCTTCTCCCTCTCAATTTCTTTCTCTGCTGCCGACACCCCTCTCTCTCTCTCTCTTTCTTTCACTCTGTCTATCCCTACCAACTCTAATGCAGTCTCTTAGTGGACTATGTTGCCTTTGGCATCACAGGCTATAAGCATCAGTCTCAGTCAATGACATCAGACTTTCAGCCTTTACAAGGAGCAAATGTGAAGGGGACAAAACCTTCTTTTCAGGTATCATTTTGATCGGATCTCTTTTCATAGGAGAGTTGTTGTTGAACTTTTTGATTGGTATTTTCTCAATTACTAACCATCTGAAGACAAGCTATCTAACATTTACTTTTTTTTGTCTTGTTGATTTGACTTCCACAGCAATGCTTTGGCAACGTAGTAGTACCAACATAATCTCATGTTACAGTGAAAGTCTCTAGGTCCCCATCCTTTATTACATGTTGGTGCCTTAAAGGGATACTTCGGGATTTTAGTATTGAGGCCCTTTATGTCCTTAGAGTAAAATGAACTTGTCGATACTGTTTAATGTTTCTGTATGTAGAAGTTGATCATTGTTCTTATACTAGTTAACATTGGTTGGGATCACTCTGGAACACTCAATACAACTTGGAAATCCATCTTGGTGAGTCCTGCACGTTAGAAACTATATTTGTCCTAGCAGGAAAAAGGTATTACATCCCAGGTAAAAAGTTAGGGGAAACCAGTCGGTGAAACCTCAAACCATAAATTGTTTTATGTTTTATGGTGGCAATTACACAATTGCAATTCTAAACTGATTTACATTTTCTTGAAAATTCCGAGATGCAGTGTGATCTTTGCCATGCATCAATGACTTCTAAGCTCAATAGTCTCAGAATGTGTAATGGGAGCGCTAGTGTGAGCTAAATGAAATGCATAGATAGCTAGACACACATGTTAAGTAGGTAAAATGTTGTTGAATCTCCGGCCCAAAGAAAATAATCTTGATCACAGCTTTTCACAACAGTGACATTGATTGCCTATTAACAGCAATAGTTGATTAACCCCAAGCTTTTGAAATATCTTACGTAAACATTCCTCAGGTTATGATGCAAACCTACCGCACTGTGATGGTAAGATGAGTTTACTTAAGGTCTGTGACCATGGGATAGAGTAAACTGACTTTGGGGATTAACTTTCACTAAAGGTTTAACTTTCACTAAAGGTAATTGACATAAGCGCAGGAACATCAATTAACTTCAGCCCGCCCTGATTGTGAGACAGTAGCACATATCAGACTCCCTGAAACATATTTGGGAAAAACTTCACATCGAAAACAAATTTTGATTACATGTACTGAACGCAAGTGGTGTCCCCTGACACTGTAACTTACTCGTCACTCCCATGTTAGATGCCCTTGGTTGCTTTACGAATGCCGTTTTTACCCCTGGTATAAATTATGCTATAGTTAAAGGGATGTTTCACCCCGATTCATCTTTTCCTTACAAACCCAACGTGTTACTTACAGACTTTTGTCTGCAGACTACTTCCAGAGTAAATACCTATTGGAAAATGTGTGCCTGGAAAAAGCTCACCCCTGAATCATTTCAATCATGGAGCTCTCAAAGACACTTTTTTGAAAGTATACACGTCATGTAATGGTTACAAAGTGTTTTTAACATGAATATCCCTTGGAGAATGGTCCAGACGCTTATCAAGTGTTAGTGATATGACACCACCATGAACCAGCCTAGAATAACCCTATAAACTGGATGTTTAGACGTTGGAGACTGATGTGAGAGGCTACCCAGAGGCTTTGACAAAGTCATAGATTTCCTTGGCCATGACTGTTCAAATTGTGCATGTGAAAACAATATACCAAGCACTTCCCAAATCTAGCCTGTATTGTAGGGAAAAAATAAAACATTTCTCAAGATTGCCCTCCTTGAACACTCTATGTGGTCAGACAAAACATAATTTGAATGTTTTGGCCTAAATACATCCAGTGTTTCATTTGACGCAAACCCAATACAGGACAAACAACATCTCTACTGTGAAGTGAGATGTTTGCAGCAACATGTTATGGGGGTGTTTCACATTCAGGTACTGTTAAAATAGTCAGGAAAGAAGGGAAATAAATAGAGCAAAGCACAGAAAAGAATTTGTGGAAAATCTGTAGCTTGACTTCAAAATTGCTGTCCATGGACACTTCACAAGAAAGTTGACCAAACAGTTTGGAATGAAGAATGGTCAAATAGTGCTCATTTTAGATGTGCGCATTTGGTAGAAACCTACCAAAACAGATATAATTGTTTTATAAAGCATATCTGGCCAAAACATCTGGACTAGGGTTTGTAGATAAGTGGGGGAAAAATATTTAAACGTAACTAAATCTGAGGGACTGACATGACAAAATGAAAGTAAACATACTTGTCTAGTCTTCAGTGATCAGTAAACATTTGTCAATGCAGACAAATAAGCTCGGTGTTAAAGAGGCCAGACTGGTGATGAAGAGAATCGCTGCTTAGAAACTTAAAGACAAGCCACCGACAACCTGCAACACCCTCTTGTGTATCCGAGCCAGAAACGTCCCTTTGTAGATTTCTATTAAACAAGATGCGGATGTTGTGAGTCACTGGGCCGTGCAGAGACTGCGAACATACTCTACTATCCCCGTGACTCGCCTTCTTATCCGGGGAACCAGGAGTCTGTGCACCCCCTTGCCTTTCATCTTACCCTGCAGGAGGCAAGAGCAGGCCCCGAGTGCACTTTGTTCCTCAGGCTCTCAGCACACAGCCTCGGGGACTTTTGTGCTCCTATTGTACAGTCCGGTAATGAACACATGATATAGACTAGCTAAGGTTGGGGGACTACTGTATGAATGGCATCCAACCAATTTGTCTTTGAATCTGATTATTTCCATTTACAAAAAAGAAAATGCATTTACATTTTGATTGGCCCATTGCTATGGATCTTACTTTCTTTGAACTAAAGTACTGAAATATACATCTAAAGTTGTGTTTTTACCGAACTTGTTGCTGATTTTTCTTATTGCTATTCATTTTGTGGTTATATGTCTTAAATAGTAAAGCAGATACTTTGAATGCTTGTCTGTCATCTTCTTTGCAAATGTTTGCAATTATCATGTAAGTACCAGGCATTTTCAATGACAATAATTATCAGAATTACACTTCTGGGCATCCACTGAGTAGCTTCCACTAACGGAATTTGACCATGGGCAAGTTTGTTTCCTCCCCCTCTCTGTATAATTCAGTATAACCGCATAATGAACTGATTATAGGACTATTCCCCAGATATTCTGAAAATCATTGCGTGTTGGACCATTCACTCTAATATATCTCCATAAAAAGGTTTGTTTTTTCATTAAAATGGAATCATTTGGCTTGGTAATTGAATTATCACATTTCATGCATATTGTCCAATCAGACCTCAAACCAACAAACATTTTAACCTTGTAGCCCATCTTTAGGACCATTTGGATGAAATCATTACATCTTACCATTCAAAATGTATAACATTTTAGCATGTAAATAGTACAAAATACCTCAGCTGAATCATGGAGGTTGTGTTTTTACTACTTGTTGTATCACAAGCTTTTCTTGGACATTGGACATCTTGGAACTGCTGTTTGTGTCTCCTTTAAGACACGCATGAGTTCTATTCTCTGTGCTCTTAAGTAAAAAGCACAGAAAAGCCGGTGGCATAATGATTACGAGGCCTCAAAAGTTCTTCCTAAAAGACGTGTCCAAAATAGTGTGCTTAGCGGGTCACCATCATCAGCCTGCTACGATGGCTACAAACCTGTGTTTCCTGATAGCAATGATACTCTTTGAGGGGGCCCTGAGTACTGTTCCCTTTATGTGGTCATTGCTTTTCTTTAAGTGATTCCTAAGGCTTTTGGCTTCCATTTCAGTGCCTCAAAAGGGAAAGCGTGCCAGTGCCTCTTGTCCTGTAATTTTCCCACGTGGATGTTTCAAAGGGAACTGGTGCAAAGTGAAACCCAGTGTGCAGCTGTCCCCTTGCCGCTCGCTCGCCTTTTGTAAGAGATTTTCTGGTCGGGAATACTGATAGATGCCTGTCTATGGAGCTAACCCAGCTGGCGGGAACACAAAAAGAAACATTGATTTGGCCACAAGACAGTGCTATTTGAGACGACTCATTTGATAGACAGTACCAGCAATAACGGGTCTAAAGGCCATGATGAGAAAAGAACAGATGAACAGCCTGGGCACTGTGATCTTCGTGACGGTCTGGAATACTGCCTTCTTCAATCTGCAGCTGGGTACAGTTTACTGATCTGTGTGGAGGGAACGCCAGAAAACATTTGAGCAGAAAGAAACACACTGACAGGGCAGATGAGCTCGTATATAGCACTTTCCATTGTTATTGATGCGTTAAGGAATTTAATAATAACACTATAGTTAAACTGCATGTGTAAGTAATTATTATGTAAATGCGCAGTATTCATTACATTCTTTGAAATGGTACTGACATTCTATCAGTAATCTAGTGACATTACTTTGCATTTCATTTACCTCTTTAGAGAATGAGTACTGTTTCTACAATACTCACACAAGCGTATACAACCCCCATCAAAGTATGTATGGTACAAGAACTATCACGCAGATGTGTGAACTATCACACAGACAGTTCAGTGGGCTATATAGTGTATTATAAACTGGTTGCATTGAATCCTGAATGCTGATTGGCTGATACCTGTGGTATATAAGATCATATGCTACGGGAATGCATTACAACACTTTTTGGTGATCTAATTGTGTTGTTATAATAACTATACAGCATGCCAGGGATTTGTGGTATTTTGCCAATATACTACCAATAGGCGCTGTGTCAAGGCATTCTGCGATGTGTCCTGCCTAAGAACAGGTCTTAGTCTTGTATATTGGCCATATACCAAACACCCTCATGCCTGATCAGCTGCATGAATGAGGCTCTGTTTTGAGGGTATCTGGAGCTAATTATGTGGGCTAAATGTGACCTCTGTGAAACTGACACAGTGTCAAAGATGGATTTGTTTGAATTTCAATGAAATAGAAATAAATCACATTAGCTGGGATAGAAGTATACTCATTAAGACAAGTTAGTTCAAAGGCAAAAGGTGTCTGGGTATTGGAACTAACGGATTGATATTAATTACTATTGCCCTCCTGTGTGGTAATCAGTGTAATGTACTCATATTGTTTTTGAAAGTGCATCTAAAATTAATAAGAATAAATGATCATTACCACTACATTGAAATGCTATTGACTAAAAGCATTATCACAAGAGTCAAAGTCGATTCTTCTCTGCCGATCTAGGCTTTTAAAAAGCACCCCCAGCTATAAATGTGTGTCATATTATTCCTGAAAAGGAAATGAATGCAAATGTTTTGTTTTTTAAATTTGCTTTTCTAAATAGTCCTTCCTGAAAAGTACAAAATGACAAATGTGTGAGATACAGATCAATGGCCCCTCCTTTTTTAATAATGCAGACTCTGTGATGTGGTGTGAGGTCATTAGGGTGGTCATCCGTGTCTGCCGGGCTAATAACAGGGGTGATGGAGTACTGTGGTCGGCTGCCCTGGGTTACGCAGACTTGTCATTGACTCTTGAGGCGATGAATCAATTGTGGTCAAGCGTGGATTTGCCGCCAGATTCCTTTTTGAGGTTGAATTTCTGCTTCTTTTTTGGCTCCACGTCCTGCATTTGGCTTTCATTTGCAAGATTATTTATTAAGGAAACATCTTTGAATGTGAGAGCGTTTAGCTAATTTCTTTTCCGCAATTGCTCAATTCACTGAACTACCGTGATTTCTGCTTTCTCCTGGTCTTTCAATCATCTGTTTCCCACAGTTCTCTCTGCTCTTTACATCCCTTTATTGATCCATTTGACCCTTCTTATCTCTCTTGATCTACTGGTTTACCCTCTGGCATTGACGTACCTTTTTATTACTCTTCTTGCATCCCAATCTTGCTGCCTCTCCTATATACTCTTAAATCATACTATTAACAAAATAAGACTGAAATAAAAAGTAATACTGAAGTAAAAATACAATGCTGTATCTTGTTGTTGGTGAAGTATAGATTGTTTTTGAAGTACAAATAAGGTATTCACCACAGCAATGTCACATCTAATGACCCGTTTGGATCACTCTCACGCTACCTCTCTTCCACAGACCAGTAAGGCTCCTATTCCTTCTGTGCGCAGTTGGGCATCCGCTCCTGGCTTTCCCTACCCAAACATCATATATAAAAGGTACAGGTCATCTAAAATAGTTTGATGGGCTTATCGTGAATTTATATCATTTTGTGTTTTGAAGATGAAACGGGGACCATGCATATTCTTTCAATAATATCCTACACGTACCTGCTGTGCATTTGGTTTTCCAACAGGTTTTTCCGATAATTCTGTTCTCTGTGAATTAACAACAATAGTTGCTTCAGAGTCTTTAAGACGGTCCTCAAAATGCCCTCTTGTTCACAGCCACTAGATTCCCACTGACCCGGTAGTTGTCCTTCACTAACTCTTTCTCTCCTTCTGGACGCAGGCGGTGTCCAGAAGCTCAGTGTCACCGTCTCCAAGGTGAGCCCAATCTCCACCGCACCCCTGGGAGGCTCCATCACGGTCCCCTGTCAGGTGTCCCTGTCCCCCGGATCCCCCTCGTCCCCTTTGAACCCCGTCCCACCCCGGGTCAAGTGGAGCATGGTGCGCGAGGGGGAGCTGGAGGAGACCGAGATTCTGGTGGCGCGGGGGGAAAGGGTGAAGGTCAGCGAAGCCTATCGGCAGCGGGCCCAACTGGTCCGCTTCGTCGACTCGCCCGAGGACTTCTCCCTTGGGCTGTGGGATCTGCGCTCCAGCGACACGGGGCACTATCGCTGCGAGGTACAGCACGGTCTGGACGACTCCAGTGACTTCACCCAAATCAAGGTCAAAGGTAACCTCAAGCGATCTTCCGCGCCAACTGATGATCTTTAAACACGTGCAAGAAAACACCCCAAAAACATTTCCTTTAGCAATGCGTTTTAGGAACCTCTTTTACAAAGAAATGTAAGACAAAGTCCATTTTACATTTCTTTGCACGCGCGCGCGCTTGTGTGTGTGTGCATCTAGGTGTGGTGTTCCACTACAGACACGCCACTGGCCGCTATGCATTCTCTTTCATTGAGTCCCAGCGGGCATGCCAGGGCATTGGGGCACACATCGCCACTCCGGACCAGCTGATGGCTGCCTACAATGACGGCTATGAGCAGTGTGATGCCGGGTGGCTTGCTGACCAGTCTGTCCGGTAAACCTCAGTATCCTGTGATGTTAAGACGCGTTGTTACGGCGCCTGACGTTGTTCTTCCCTCCGCGGTTATTAATGAAATCAAGGTTATAGAACGTTGACACGGGGGGGGGCGCTGTGCTAATCCACACGTTTAGACCACTGGGGTTAGGAATTTCCATTTACTGTGTGGTATGCTATACTTTTTCTCTCTGTTGCCCTCCCAGACAGTGTTGACGGCAGATGAACCAGACCCAGTGTTCCAAAAGCTAGATTTGTTTTTGTCTGTACTTTTGCAACTGGGTTGCAGGATTCCTTTTTGGTACCGTCTTCTTTTACATTACTTGCCTCTAAATGATACTGTGATTTGAGAGTGAAGGCGAAGAGAGGCTGCTGAGTGTAATGACAAATGAATATTAACATGACAGCTTCATTCCAGTGGGCAAACAAGAAGATTCAAAGAGATAAATAGGGTCAAATAGACCAGCAAAGAGACGTAAAGAGCAGGTAGATGTCTCAGGGTTTTCGGATTTACGTATATAGGGGTGGGAAAACCTGATACATCTTCCTGCCATATAGGTAAAATTTAAGTATGAATGAATGACTGTAAATCACAAGCTTCAGCTATTTTCTGTGATTGTTATTATGAGCAAGATAGCCATTTGGTCTGTGTTCAATGACAGATGCACCTCAGCAGAAATTGTATTTTGTAATTTTACTAATCACAGGAAACAATAATCAGTTTAGGTTTTGCACCTATTTTGCAGATATCCAATCCAAGTTCCCCGGGAAGGTTGCTATGGTGACATGGATGGGAGCCCCGGAGTAAGGAACTATGGGACACTGGAAGCAGATGAACTCTTTGACGTGTATTGTTATGTGGAGCATATTGATGGTAAGAATTCTATTGTGAATGGTTATAATGGGTGTACATGTGATTCTACTCGGCAATAATGTGTTTGTGAGTTTGTGACGTTGTGTCAAGAATCTTTTAAGTTGAAATGTAGTTTTCCACGTAATATCCCCTTGTTAGATGCTTGTCAGGAACATAGAAAGGCTTAATATATTTAAATGAACAATGCATGCCATATTCAAAGTGGAAACGTAGGAACTAGGACATAGGTTTGGAGTCTAATTTCAATTGAAAGTCTAACATGGGATCCATTTTTGTGCAGGGGAAGTATTCCATGGCTCCGCCCCTCAGCAGCTGTCATTTGATGAGGCACAGGCCTACTGCGAGAAGAGGGGAGCGGAGGTGGCTACCACCGGGCAGCTGTACTTGGCGTGGCGTGAAGGTCTGGACCGCTGCAACCCTGGCTGGCTGTCTGATGGCAGCGTGCGCTACCCCATCGTCACACCTAGGGAGCGCTGCGGAGGGCCTCAGTCAGGGGTCAAGACCTTGTATCGCTACAGCAACCGGACAGGCTTCCCTGATCCATCCAGCCGCCATGATGTGTACTGTTTCAAAGGTCTGAGTCTTTAACTGGATGAATTAATTGGAACAGAGATCGTATAGGTATCGTTATTGCAAGACATTGGTAAGGCCTGCGAACCATGAATTCTGCTGTTAAATGTGTCGGTTGGTGACCTGTCTAAATCGTCTGTCTACCCCTATTTTTCATCAGGTAATGGGAATGCACACACTGCTGCCCCCATGGACTACGTGGCTACAGAGCCAGAAGACATGGGTCAAGATATGGTTGTTTTCTTGGAGCCTGCTGAGGAGCTCCATCTAAGCCAGGCACCAGAGCAAGTGGAGCGAGAGGCCCAGAGTGTTCTGGAATCCCTTCCTGTGTACCAGTCAGCTACGGCTCAGGAAAACTTTCAGGGGACTCCCGCTAATGCGGTGATTAGTACAAAGGTCCCCCTCGCCCAGACACTCTTTACCCAACATTTCCTCCAGGCCTCTGATGATACACCATTTTCTTCCCTACCCAGCACCTCCAACGGGCCAGACTCTTTTGATAAAGAAGATTTTTATTCCCAGAATTCTACTTCCCTACCCAGAACCTCCAATGAGCCAGACTCGCTTGATGAAAAAGACTATCATTCCCAGAATCCTACTTCCCTACCCAGCACCTTTAATGAGCAAGATTCTCTTGCTGAAGATTACTATAATTCCCAGCATTCTACTTCCCTACCCAGCAGCGCCAGTGATCCAGACTTTGACCCTATTTATTTGGTTGTTGGACCCATGACCTCCAGTGAGCCAGATGCATATGAAGACAATCACTCTCAGCATACTGATTCCCTTCTCAACACTACCAGCATGCTGGACCTCCTCCCTGAAAGCAACACCAGTCTCAGCAAACCTGAGACAGAAACAACCCCGGAATTTCCAGAGCCTTCCTACGAACCACATAGACATTACCAATCGATGCCAGAGATGAACAAGGAGGAACCGGAACACCAGCAGTCAGGATCTTCCAAGCATTTCCAGCCAATGCCAGAGATAAACCTTGAGTTAGATGAAGTGGAAGCCAACCACAGCACAACTGAAGGAAACAAACGTGATCAGGAGACAGCACAAGATACTACCGCAATGGCCTTTGACCCTAATGATGTACGTGACCCAACCGTCGAGAGGGTGCACAAAGAGGTGGCCGTGAGCGGGTCTGAGGGGACATCCATCTCTACCAAGTCTCCTCACCAAGCCCAGTCTACCCTCTACCCTGATGGGGAGCCAAGCTCACTGTGGTTGCCCTTAGATGGATCTGGATCTCAAGGTATGGCCAATGCAGCCTTCACCTATTACTTTATGATATATGATACAGGTTATCTTGCTTGTTAGGGAAGTGTATTTTGATCTTACTCCAAGAAATATTAAAAAGCATTTAAATAATACACCAATTACACCAATATTAATCCTTACTTCTTTTCGCACGAGCCATTTCTTATTGTAGAGCTGTGTTGAACTTGGGACTTGATAACCATGCAACAATGACACATGTTGCACCGTCTTTGCAGAGTTAGACCTAGGTGTCCTCCATGGAATGCCCACAGACGGATTCCCCACCTCTGAATCCTCAACCTCCAGCGGAACAAATCACACATCTGCCTCTCCTGGTGCCACCAGCATACCCAGTGAGCAGCAAACCCAAGTTCCTTATTCGAGCAGAATTTCTCCTGGACTGGATCATTCTGAGGAGAGTGGGTTGGAAGGGTTCTCAACAGTAGCCGTGCACTCAGCACCACCACGCGGGACCTTGCAGGGAAATTCCTTCGTTAGGCCGGAGGGAAGCTCCAGTCTAGACATTCCGGGTTATGTCCTCCCAGAGAGTTTGGAAGTTCCAAAGGAATCGGAGTCGGTACCAGACGGGTCGGATGAGGAGCCCCTTGGGTTCGGAGTGGAAACAGTCACTACGGAGACTACAGGCCTCGCCACCAACACCCAGCTGCTCCCAGAAATGACTTCACTGGGCAATCAAACAACACTTATGTCCAGAACAGTTCTGTACCCCAGAACCACAGACCTGGAAGAAGACAAAAGTGGACACGCGCAAGGCACTGATGAACCATCTATCAGAGAAGAAGTCCCTCTTGGGTCGCAAGCATCCAGCTGGGATCTGAACCACACCACCTCTGCGCCACAAGAGTTTCGGGAGAATTTTGAATATAGTGGGGAACCCCCTTCTGCCTCTTCCCAGACAAAGCTTCTAGACTCTTCAGTGGAACCTGATGCGTTGGGTTCCGACTCTGCATCCACCTCGAGTACAGATCCCACCGCAGCCACCGTGTCCACGTCCACTGAGTGGGCCACGCCGACCAGGAGACCCTCCACCACCACCTCCACGACACAACACGTCCTCAAAACATCAGAACCGGAGAGGGTGACGGCAATTATGCCGCCCGTGAATCAAGGCCGGGCGGATCCGGAATTCGGCATCACTCAGCCACCCACGCTGCTCATCTTGCCCAATGAGGGGGCTGCCGTGGGCAGTGCCAGGAAGATTTCAGGTAACGCTCGAGCCACCCTAACCAGCCTAACCGCCCTCCTCTTGCTGCTCGATGCAGCGATGCACTAAACCCCCGGGCTCTCCCAACCTCCCAACAGCTCCTCCCTCTTCGTCTGTCTCACTGTTTCTCTCAGCAGCCCACTCCCCTTTTCTCCTACTCCTCCCTCCTAAAGAGTACACTGCTCCTTATGATCCCCAAGAATTGGCCATTGACAGATATATGGAACAACTCCCCTTTGACATTTGTCAAACAAACCTCTGTACTTTATGTTTTTTCACTAAAAGATTGACTTCTGTGAAGTACTGTTTTGCCCCGGATGCACAATTTCTGTGAAAGAAAATTACAAAGCTTGTTTGTCCTCCTGCAAGAGTGATGTCCAACTTGTTCTTTCACCATCCTGAGTGTTTCATTATTGAAACAATTCAATTCCACTTACCTGGGCCTTGTATTCATTTGAGCACACCTGCAACTGAAAAACAAGTGTTCTTTAACTGGACAAACATTTGTTAACCTCTTAATTTGTTAACCCTAAATGTTACAGCACTGTTTTTCAAGGCAACACCGCCAACTTGTTGGTAAAGAATACAGATATTGTTGATTTAATGCAATTGAAAACAATTGGTTAAGAAACAGATATTATTGATTTAACAGTAAGACAGTTTCCTAATTATGTTTTGAGAAGTGTAAATGGGTAAAAAAGAAAATATATATATATATTATATTCTGTGAAAGCGCATAATGTTAAACTTAATTCACTTGTATTCCTATCTAAGCCAAAATCTATATAGTAAGTGCCTACAAAGTGCCAAATAATGTAACAGGGTTGACAGGTCCATCATAACTCAGACGTTATGGAAACTTGTTGTCCGTAACCAATAGTGGCAAGTGAATGCACCAGCTCGGTTTTCTTCCCCAATAAATAATAATATTTAATTAAGGCAAAATATTACCTTGTAACCATGCTTTTACTCTATGATCTATCTATGAGACGTAGATTATTAATGTTCATATTGCTAAACCTGCCAAATCAACCTCACCTTAAAGTCATGCAAATTTCTATGCCAATATATTGTTAAGTAATAATCTACTTTGGAATAGGTTTACTCACAACAAAGCCAGGACTTGATGGCCAATGAAATATGAGGCAGATAATCAATTTAAATAAAATATTACTTATGAATGAATTACTTGTATCTTTTGCAGGCGAATGAGAAGTTAGACGTATGGCAGTTACAATCCTGCTAACGTCAGCAGTCAGTAAAAAAGCAGTGTTTACGGTCATAGTAAAAATTGAGCTAGAGCTAGAATATGAATCTAACTAAAAGTTGTACAAAAATCAGGAGTTAATTGAACATTTTTCACAGGTACCCGTCTGAAACCATTCATTTCTAGCTAGTGTAGCTATCTACCAGTCCTCAAATTCTAGTTTGGTTGTAAATGTTCATCGATGTTTAACAGGTCCCTAATTTCCTATGACTGTGATGATTATTTGCATGTTCCAGTAGATACAATTTCCAATTTACTGATTATCTGTTGACTACCTGATAGAAAAGATAATATTGCAGAAGTAAGAAAACGGGCTCAGGTCAGTATAACAGACCAAGAAGATTTAGACGCACGTTTCAATGCCATAGGGTGGACAATTCACTTTATGTTTAAACAATGTGTGTAATGAAATGTTGCAATAGTGCGATCTCCCTTCTAACAAAATAGCTGGCAAAACAATCTATGCCCTGGGTATAATCCCCTTGGGTTCTGAGCTGCTACTGGGAGAGTAATGGTTAAGTAACCAAACAGCTTGCTTTATCATTTACCCACTGAGCTATGACTTTTAAAAAATCTTCTCCCCAATTTGGTGGTAATATGTAATGAAAGCCCTGCTTTAATGCAGCAACTCCCAGTGGACTTGGGACAGTCAGTGCTGGGAGGTCTTCTGAAGCACATCCAATCCCATTCTGTTTGTTATCACGCTGCTAGTTCCACCAGGCAGTCTAGACTGCAGTCCTTACAGGCCGGAAGGAACGCACTTTCAAGACATCTGTCTTGACTGAGCTCACAAGCACCAAAGCTTCCACAAGGTTTTGCTAGAACATGATGAGTCAAGGCAACCCAATTCAATTACCCACCCCAGATATTGTTGCAACCACCCTGTATGTGACCAGAGATTTGGTTTGGAAACATCTCTTCAATGTCTTGTGCTTGTGGGGTATTTCTTTTTAAATGTACCACACTTTTATTAAGCATTAACAACATAATCCATTCATTATACATAATTATTTGACAAAAACATATGTATTTTGACAAAAACATTAACTGCAACTGCTTACATTGTAAAATATTGGCATTTAAACAAGCCATTATTCATATTTTAAATCTGATTATTTGTAAACGTACTTGTCTCATCAAAGTCACGCTTATATTTTTATTGGTGCATTTTATGCTTTTTTTACTTAAAGTAACAAAAGGCAATTAAATTATCAATTACTTTCTTCACAAAACAAATGTCTTCCCAAAATATGCACTTTTTGTGTAAAGACCCATTTACAAATCAAATTAGTAAATAAATAGTATAGTAATTTCGATAAAATCTATAATTGATGTTTGGGTTACAATTGCTTGTAAATTACATCTATCAAGACATTTGTTTTGTTATTTGTGGTAAAAATGTATGTAATGTCCCTGTGTAGGATGAAAATGAGTTGCCCAAGGGCATTAACTGGTTGAGGGTTCGAATTCTACTGGGGACATGCATGAAAAGGTATACACTCACTGCTGTAAGTGGTTAATGAAAACATCTGTTAAATGACTAATGAAATATTGACATTGACTACATAGATGATGGTCGGATCATAGTTCATTAAAATAAATACAAATGTAACAAGTAAGAGTTGCAAATTACTAAATGGAAACTTTTAAGGCTATTTTCATTTTGTATTGAATTTTTTTATGCTAAATGAAATGACTAATTGCCATGTCACCTAATCTAAAATGGGTCTTTGCAGATTTGGTTGTATAACCGGAGAGAAACTGCATCTCACAAGCACAGCTAACAGCATGGATTATATTTTAAACACATGTGCTTTCTCCTTTAAGAAATTAACCTTTACGGTATGTCCCAAAACATAAAAAACACAACCAAAGGAACATAAACTGGTTGGATGACTTGCACATAACTGTATAGAATGTTACATTTGCTGTCTCCTTTTAGTAAATGTGCTTTAACCCAGAGAAATAACCATTAAAAGCGAAAATCTAAATTAGAGGACATTGCCTTTCATTTTTAGTTAACTTTCTCATTGGTGCTTTACCTTTCCCAAAGAGTAGGTAGAAGCTGTCCTAACCACTGGTAACGAATCAGCATCCACCTAAATGCTTAATGAATATTGGTAGTGTAGTGAGTACGATATCCTTTTGGGTCTCCTTCGTAGTAGTTCTCTCTTGGGTAGACTGAGGGTATTTTAGACACTTGTATTTTTGTTTTTACAAATGAATGTACAGAATATACAAGTTCTCAAACAAGATCTAAAGACTGTGTGTTTCCCAGCCAACCACCTGCTTAGGCCCCATTTTCTTTCGTCAAAGGAAAAACTTGACCTGTAGAGGGAGTTCACGTCCTCACACACTACTGAAACAATGAACTACTAAATGATTACAAAGGTCTTGGCTCCTACAGGTAGGTTTAATAGGGAATCTACATCTGTAAGGGCATCTGTTAATGGCAGCTTCTACTGAATGCTTTCAGTTGAGTTGAAGTCCCATGCTGGCAGGTTTTGAGAGTTACCAACTAAATGCGAATACCTTAATGCAATCTAATGGCTGTTTTGTATGTTCATCAAATGCAAAAAGTGTCCTAGTACATTCTTTTTTAGACTTAACAGCAAAACGAACACTGTAGTGTGGTCATATGGAAAGTACAAAAGTATAGGCTGATGACATCAACAAAGGTGCACACACATGTGTCAGTGTACCCAATAGAAACACGATGAGATATGAATTATAGGTAATCAATTGCAGATAAGACAGTACTAATAATTCAGTTGTGCTCTATCACATCACAGTCATAATGATACATTTCTACTTCACAATCACAACTCTGACATCAAGGAAATACTTGAACTGGAGAATTGTGGGGCATCCGTTCAAGGTTACAGCTGTATCTTCAGGAACCAAAACAAGGATATGCTGAGTAAACTGACTGTCATCCAGGCAGGGGAACAGCCACTATTCAGCAGGCTGCTAACAAATCCTCATCTATCTAGTTCTTTATCTGTTACTCCTATTACTGTAAGCTCATATAACCACTCTTAGATTGTACTCTTTCGCCTACATTTAAGGCAGCTTTCAACACATAAGGCTAGAATTGAATTCGATAGCTTTATTCAGTTGACTACTATGCAACGTCCTTATTACCCAAAGTAGGCGTCACACTTCATATGGTTCTCAGAGCTGGCAGGACTGGCGTCTTGTTGTGTTTCAGATGCCTGTCTTGAGGACCCCTGTGTTAATGGTGGCACCTGCGTTGAGGTGGCTGGGAGCCGTGGATGCCTCTGTTTGCCCAGCTATGGCGGTGACCTTTGTCAGACAGGTGAGCTGCAACACTGTCACCAGAAGAATGCTCCTACGCAGTGTTGTTACGGTCTGCCCCGATGGCTAAGAACCGAAGCGCTGAAGTAAATCAGATGGTGTAGAGCCAAATTCCAGTCATACTCATAATATCCATAAACCCAGCCTAAACATAAATAATGAATGTACTGGTCCTTTTGGTCATGATTTTGACATTTGTCTAGTGCAGTAGTTGTAATCACTGACATTTTTGCTGGAGTATTACTTTTAGAGGGTATTGAACTCAAAGACCAAACTTTGTCCGTTGCATTTTGTCGCTACTGTGTTTTAGATTCAATTCCGATATAATCATCCAGCAATTTCTGTTCATACAAATTTGTGGCTATTGTTTAAAGGTCATAAATGCTCAACTAATATTTTCTCTTTAACTAGTCAGTAGGTCTTAGCACAGAATTAAATGTAATGTATCTCTTGCTCCCTCGTGTCACCTCTTAGACCTGGAGCAGTGTGAGGTCGGCTGGCAGAAGTTCCATGGGAACTGCTACAAGCACTTCACCCAGCGTCTGAGCTGGGAGGTGGCAGAGCAGCACTGTCGCCTGGTGGGGGCCCACCTGATGTCTATCATGACCCCCGAGGAGCAGGACTTCATTAACCGTATGCTTGGAGTGGCCACAACAGGCCCTCAACCCTCGTTATGCCCCCATTGGTCTTTGAACGGATGCTCAATGAGCCCCTTTGTCAACCTCCCGAGTCACATCAACTTGTGGATGTTTCTGTTTCTCTGCCTGCAGTATCAAGGGAGTTAGTGTGTCCTCGGGCAGTTTCATTTAGCTTAAACACCATGTGTGGACTCCCAGTTAATCTGCTAATACATTCTACCAATTGCACTGGTGCTGGCTTGCAAACAAATGTTTGTGGCTCACAGCGATGTTTTTGTTTAATCCATGAGCAAATCTGACGTACTGGAAGTCTAAAACGTGATATTTCTCTTTTTTTCTGAATATTCCAGTTATTCTCTGAACTCATGAACGGACATGTCTGCTAACACACAGCCTCTCATTGGTTAACAATGTCTTTCAAATTAAATTAGAAAACTTGAAAATGAAATGACATCTCATTCTATTTGCAGATAACTACAGGGAGTATCAGTGGACTGGACTGAATGACAAGACCATTGAGGGGGATTTCCGTTGGTCAGATGATAACCCATTGGTAAGCACAGACCAATGAATCAATTGGTGTCCAAACATGCAAATACAAATCACTGGCACCCACCCCATTTCAGAGAAATCACAAGAACATTTTTGGATCTGGCAAGGCAAAGAAGTGTCTTGTAAATACTGAACATTTCCTTACGTTTCGCAATACATGCTAGTAACTATGGTTAATGACAGGTCATGGCATGTCAAGCAACGGGTGAAGTCACCGGGGTCGTAACCTTTCCAACACATTGACCACCAGACATAACACCTTTGCTTCCAAGCATACCGTGTAAACAACTACATACCGTGTAAACAACTACAGCCTATTGACTTTTTCCTTGACTCTGCAGCTCTATGAGAACTGGTACCGGGGCCAACCTGACAGTTACTTCCTGTCCGGAGAGGACTGTGTGGTGATGGTGTGGCACGACTCCGGGCGCTGGAGCGACGTGCCTTGCAACTACCACCTGGCTTACACCTGCAAGAAAAGCACCTGTGAGTAATGGACCCATTTTCGCCGCAAACAGATTATTTACAGTTTCCTTTACCGACCTGCAACTGCCTCGGTTCGATAGATGTTAATGCCAATGCAACAGGTCCTGCGGGTAGTTGGGTAGTTAAAGGTAGTAGGTCTTATGCACGCACACTCAACACAAGTCCGAACGAATGGAAGACTTTACCGATGCAGTGCGTTACATTTTGTTCACCTTGTTTTTCATTTTTTTATTTACAAGACGTGATGGTTGTTGGCCTTTGTAACTCCTCCCGCAGCATCGTGCGGCGCCCCGCCGAAAGTTCCAAATGCAACTGTGTTTGGAAGAATTCGCAAGCGATATGAGACGGACACGATCGTGCGCTACTACTGTGGCCGGGGATTCCAGCAGAGACAGAACCCTCTGGTCAGGTGCTTGCCCAGCGGTCGGTGGGAGGAGCCCCACATCCTCTGCATCCCTGGTGAGAACAGTTGACCGCCTCGCCTCTGTCTAAACCACATCCGTTTTCCACAGAGGTTATCGTTTAGCTAAACGAATCAGGAAACTGCAGAAAAGCAAAACAAGAGTAACTGACGATCGAGGGACGGTCTCTGTCCCTGGAGTGCACTCTGTTTCTGGAGGATAACATGCTCTACGTTTGTTTGAAGCCGGCGACACGCCCAATGTACTTGAGTTTCAAAGGTAGATTTGACTTCAGCCAACATATGCAAGGTTTGTATTGTTCAAACTTGCATTAAACTTTGCCTTTCATAGAATCCGGGCCTACATTTAGACACTACCATAACATTGCAAACCGAGACTAGCTGCGAAATCAATTTTGTTTTCTCAGTCTAGAGACTAAAAGTTTGACAAATGAAAACTTTTTTTGCCACTAGACCACACTGGACCACTTTACTATCAACTTTGTATTGTGTTTTCCTTTCAGTGGGCAGAAGCAAAGCACAGGCCGTAGGAATGACCTCAACAATCATCACAAGCAAGGAGCTGGCTGAAGAAACCCAGGAGGAAGAGGAAACCCAAACAACAAAGCCTCTGTACTGGGACATCAAGTGGAATTGATAAATTCCTTACATGGTCCCAATACATTTTAAAAGTTATATCTTCTAATCTCCTTTTCTCATTCACCATGGATGTGTGCTCGACAGGTGATCAGGAAGGGAATGTGATAGGGAAAGAGTAATGGGACACAAGGTCAGTCAGACATAACCTCTTACATTCCAACTCTCCTCCCCAGAGCACAGTGATCTTAATCTGTTGTTGTAATCTGGTTTTAAAAGTCTATTGTAGACATACAGTAGGCCGTACATTACATAACTACAATCCATAACTTCTTGCCTTTCCTTCAACTTTTAACATAGATTGACATAACCTTATAACCTCTGCTGTGGTGGATCTTGACAGCACACTTCTTGTGTTCTCTCTACCACAGGGTGGGGTTTGATTCAGTTTGTAGAAAATGTTTTTTTGTTGTTGTTGAGAAAACCATGCATTGCACAATCCAGACAATCGCAAAAGAAGTAATGGATTATTGATATGCCTTTAAAGTAGCAGGATTTTGGAAAACGGGTATGCCTAAAAACCTTCCACCAAATATGATCAGAGCTCCACCATGTAGCGCATTAGCATGAGAATGAGTAATTTAATGTGCAGTGGCCAATGTAGGGTTAGGTTTGTACTGGCTTAAAACAGGCCTCAGCACATTTATAGTTTTCAGTGAACTTATCTTCCTAGTTTATAAATGTCAGTAGTCAATAAGTGTTTATTGAATATTAAATCAAAACCACCCATCACATTTTCAATTGCAGCTGGACTGTTTGCAATGTAGTTCGCAACCCCTATTAGACTGAACAAAAGATTTTGAAAAGAAACCAAAAATTCATTCAAAATCCCTACACTCTTCAGAACACATGCATTTTTAAATTTTCATTTCTGTCATTTTTCACCAAACGCCTTCTTCGACTTTTGTCATCAACAGACTTAAAAAACCTGGTGCTTGCTCCCCTGATTAAGATGCATAAATGACATTCAAAAATGTTTATATCATAAAGAAACAAATGGCACATATGGGCAGTAGGATCTTGAGTAAAATAAACAACTCCGAACAAAGTATGTTTATAATGCAATTTATTAATACATTCCACTAACTCTGTATCAATAATTATGTTGGGTTTCTATTTTATACCAGGTTTTAATCTTTTGTTAAATACATACAGGTATAGTGCCAATATAAACTGAACACTTCAATAAATGAGTGATGCAAAGTATTTAAAAAAAGCACATGCGTTCCAGGCAGGCGTAGAATTTAAATTCCATCAGCTTTGGGTCATTTTAGATAGTTCTGGGCAAGCCCAGTTGCCAATAATTTGGGCTACCACAGCTAGAAAAGAGATCTCAGATACTTTAAAGAGACTGTATATCTGATCAAAATATAACGCAGCTTTTTGCCTATGCTGACATTTCCGGCAATGCTAGGGTAGTGCACTTAATTAATATTACTCTGAATAAGACTTTGCTACAGGGTTAAGAAGACAAAGAAATATACCAAACTAGTTTTGTAAGATTGAAAAATTACATACATGTAATATGTACAATTTGATTCTTTCGATTGGTGTTTCTTTTATTTTGGCTGTTACCTGTATGTATAGTCATATTGATTTGAAGTCGTTTGAAAGTTGTTTAGTTTAGTTGCTGTCATCTTAGATGCCCCACACACCATACCAACAAATGTTTTCTATGAAAAGCTTTATGTTGTAATAAAGTCTTTGCAGAACAATTTAATGAATACGTATTAACCACACAGCCATTTCTGTAATGTTATTTGTTTATTCTTCACTTTCTAGAGCAATAGTGACAGTCTTCCTTTCAAAACCAACTAAAATAAAATGAGAAGCTTTTGTGATTGTGTTTGTTTGATTATACAGTTGACCTGGAGCAATTGTAAGACAGATTTAATGGTTGCATTGACAACACTCACAACATTGCCTAAGAACACAACCATGAATAAAGTATGGTACCAAAACATCCAATGAGAACAACTTCTCCCAACCATCCAATAACATTTTGGTGATGAACAATGCCTTTTACAGGATGATGGAGCACCTTGCCGTAAGAAAAAAGTGATAACTATGTTGCCCAGGGAACAAAACATCAACATTTTGAGTAACCATAGTAACATCTGACAAAAAATATATAAAAACACTGCAGCAGCAAACTTGGTGTAAACCAATACTTTAGCATCTACTGCCTTGGCCAAACTTTTGGCCAAGGCAGTAGATACTTCAGAATAAAAGCCGCTGGTTTCAAGCAAGGATCTGCATTTTGCATCTGCCACTTTAAAATATCCCATAGCATGATGCTGCCACCACCATGCTTCACCAGATGAATAGTATTGACCAGTTGATGATGAGTGCCTAGATATCTCAAGACATGATATGTGGTGTTCTTTTGGCAAACTCTAAGCAAACTATAATTTGCCTTTTACTGAGGAGTTGCTTCCGTCTTGCCTCTCAACCATTAAGGCCTGGGAGCAGAGATATATTTATTTTTCTGGAATGTTCTCCCATCGCCACACATGAACTCGGGCATCAGAATAATTTCTAATTGCGCTATAATGGTTATATGGAATCTATTTTTGCATTTAGCCCAACGTAAGTCGCACAGTTCAACAAATAGATAAAGCACTGTCAGAGGTTTTGCATGACATCTTATTTGGTTTTCAGTTATAACATTTCATACTAGCATTCAGTGCGCACTGAAGCCCAGTGTGAGTGGCTATAACGTAATCATGTTATACCAAAACTTGGTGAAAAGTAGTTGAAGATTGTAACAAAGATGTTTTTCATGTTATTTGATGTGTTTGAAAGGATCAATATGTATGGTATTACCAAATACATTTAGTTATAATGCAAGTTAATTAGTAGATTGGTTCATCTGATGCCTCCTGCAGTCGTTTTGATGCTTTAAATCAGGGGTCTCCAAACTGTTCCACGGAGGGCCGAGTGTCTGCAGGTTTTCACTCTCACCTTGTACTTGATTGATTAATTATGTCACTGATTGGTTAGGTCTACCCTCATCTGGTTATTTAGGTCTGAACCTGGAACCAATTTACAGGAAAAAACTAAAACCTGCAGGAGACCCCTGCTTTAAATCATGAAATATCTTTTCAAATAAAGTCCTTAAGGACAATTTATATAACAATTGTATGTTAGTTTTCGAATTATGTCTTTAAAAGTCACTGTTCCTTGTTTGTGGGAATTTTACTTTTGCTGGTAAAGTTATTGTACAATTTGCCATGGCACACATTTTCCCTACCACTAGATGGCATTATCGCCCAGACAGACTTGGAGCATTCGAAAATGACAGAAGCTAGCTGGAGAGAATTAAAACCATGGCCAAGACAGTCAAATGTTTTGATAGCAGTTTTGGGGACAAACATATTGTCAACAATATATTGGCTGTGGGATCATGTTCATGAATGTCACTCATGGGGAAACAGACTAATGAAGAAATTGAATATTTTATGTGAAGATTTTGTATGCCTTTTTATATATAAATATATATATATATATGTGTGTGTGTATGTGTGTCTGTAAATGTTTGTGGGAGCTAATCCTTATGAATTCTTTATATGAGCTATCAATGCAAAAAGGGATACTGTTGGAATCCAGATGGTATTTCTCTTTTGCTTAATTAATACAGTTTTAGTTATGGAAAGGATCAAACGACTCAAGTCAGAGCTAGGCGGCCATGCTTGTTTTGGATGCACTGTGTTAAGCTGAGCCTGAGGGTTAGCTAGCACTGTGTTTAAGTGTGATTGCAGACCTGGCATCATCAGCAGAATCTCGCTCTAGGCCATGTTTCCACGTGAATCAGCGCATCAGGGCTTTCCCATGAGCCAAGCCAGGTGCTCGTTTGCATTAATGACTGGACGGTAATTAAGAAAACGTTTAATTATAGCGTACAGCTCTAATTTTAAATGCAAGAAAGTGTCACTAATGGTGATTATGATAATAACCCAGCTACCGAGCAGACTCATAAGCAAGTTTCTCTGATCCCAACCAAATAAGTTCATCTTTTCACCGTCAGCAACATGGAGAACAGTGTTATCAGAATCCTTTTGCTGTGTGTGTCTGAGTGTGTGTGCATGCATATTGACTTGTGTAGGGAAAGTAAAGAGGTGTTGTTGTAGCTCAAGCGTCAATGTCTCAAACATAGGCCTTTTGGTCAACAACTCAGCTGATGTAGGCTTGGACCGATGCTGTGAAATTCAGCTCTGACTGCGGACCTAATAACGATTGAGTCCAAACAAACCTTCTATATGTGCAAACCAGTCTAGATAAAACCCCGGATTATAGGAGAAGGGCAGATATTGGACACGCACATCTAAACAGGGCAGACGGTATTCATTCTAGAAGCATTGCTGATATTGAGAGTGGGTGTCTTAAGAGAGGCCACGGTTCTCAGGCCTTCAGTTGGTCCCAATAGGCTGGACATGAATAGGGAAGGTTGGACCACTTTCCTCCAACATATTGGGCTACTACACAGCTCCAAATGGGGTTGTATTGTGGGCACTGACCCCGAGAGCAAGGGGTCAAGGAGAGGTGAAGAGAGGCCAGGGCTTATGAACACTTTATGGAGTTCCTAGTTCTATTCAAAGAACGTGTGGCCCTTAAGCAAAGGGAACCTATTGCTAATTGAAAACTGGTCAAGGATTTGCCCTCTGCCCTGTCACCAAGTGTGAGCTGCTTGTCACTCTGTAATGATCAGCCACCCAGCCCCCGTTGGTAGAGTTAGGGAATGTCAAAGCAGATACATCATGGTGTTCATTTGTAAAATGTTTGATTATGCTGTATGGTTATTTGTATTTATTTACCCTAAGAATAGCAAATACAAACTAATTCTGAGTCGAATTTACCGACAGCCTTTGTTCACACTATCTTCATTTGCATGTACCCCATTGGTATACAGATCAAGCACTCTTTTAAAGGAGTTATATGTAAGATTTATACCATACAAAACCTGAAGATATTTCACGATAATATAAACTGTGCTGTGGAATGAGTTTTAAATTGAAAACATTCCAAATAATTTGTCATTTTCGGTGTATTACCTGGCAGTAGATTTAGCCTCTTTACAATTTTCTTCTTTTCATTTTGGCCTGGAAATATATATGTTTTTTGGTTTTTTGAAAACCTAGCTTTTGGGCATATTTCTCCTTGACACGTCTCCTTGACACGTAAGGTATACATCCAAGTAGCATGGCGAACATAGATTTTAAGGCAAATATAGAATATTTTGGTTAATTTAATATAGGTGCTACTCATACATTGCTGGCTGTCACCGCTTGCCTGGGACATGCATGAAGAAAATAATAGAAATAATAGATAATAATAGCAATTATGAAACCCACATATGACATTATCTGTTTTCTAGTTAGCATCTAAATACAAACCAAGGATACATTCCCTGTCCTGCTTCACTTGGCTAGGTCCTCATTTACAACAAGTGTTTGTTACCTTGATAAGCACGTTGGATAACGTTAGTTGCTCAGGATACTTGGAGTCTCAAGTAAATTTTTCCTGCTATTTCCTTTGTAGGCGTTGGAGGACTCATCACTTTCCCCTTTGACAGTATCAATGCTACCCTGTCTTCTCCCAGCTCTGAACGAATAACCCACACACATATGCAGACGTCAAGAAGCTTCAAATGCGTGCGTACAGACAACAAATGATTGCTGAGATCTAAACCTCACAATTCACTGTTGATGTACAGACTTTCGGAGGGGATTTAGAGAAAATTAGAAATTAGTGGAGGCAATAGAAGACCCAGCCTGAATGTTAATCAAATGTCACCAGTGGAAAAGGAGCAGTGACAAGCACAGCGATGGGAATGCTTCGTGTTCCGTCTCATCTGCTACCATTGCTCCGTGGATACAGTTCTGTGAGCCTGTTCCACAGACAGACATGTCATGCTCCATGGGTGGGATCATAGGCTACGTCAGCGTTGAAAATGTGTTGCTAATTCTTTGCATTAAACAGATTGCTCGGACCCAAAAATAGATTCTAGAGATTGTGGACTTTAACTGCAGTATTTGCTGATATTACAAGTTGTGTTAAGGGATCATTTAGAATTAATGGGGGGTGGTTAAACTCTAGGTGTCATAAACCCCAGATGATCTATGTTAATTTGCACCACCACGTATTAGACCCCGCGAGGTGTTGTAGGTTTGACGTGTACAGGAAATGAACCCTAGCTTCTGTACTACAAGACTGTGACTCCATTCAGCAGCATTCTGGAAGGTGCACAGTTGATACCACTCGGTGAACACAATGTCCTCTACTAATAAGCGTTGGGTTTGGGCTTATCAGGGACTGAATTTAGTGGCTTCAAAATCATGGTTTGTGTTTTTAACACCAAAATCACATGAAACATCTCAGAATTTCACTAGACTTTTTAATAGAATGGATTGAAGTGTCTCTTCTGTGTCTCTGTGCAGTTTGGATACCGGAACAAACATGCTCAGATAGCTCATTTCCTAAACGTGATCTCACGTTCACATGAAAGCGGTCACCAAAACAGCCCTCTATCATCCTAAACATATATCCAGAATCAAGGGCTTGGTGTCACATCACTTCCTGTGGAGGACAGCATAGTGAAACCACCTGATCCCACAGGCTTACATTTTAAACGCTACACGGATAAATGTAAGCTTGGGGGGGGGGGGGGAATCAGCCTGCTTCACGGATACTGGGTGGCTGCTTAAACCAGAAAAACAAGGAGATTTGAATACACTAACGAAATATCACATGGTCATTGAATTAACCAATGAAATTACGTGTTGTGGTAAAAGCAGCGAACAGTCACAGCTGTGAAGCCTAAATGAAAATGGGAACAGGAAGCAGCGTAGCCCAGGATGCAGGCATCCTTTTTCTGATATGAATTTGACAAGAACATACTTAAAATTCCAGGTGCCCCTTATCAACCGCCATGTTGCTCATAGAAACATGATATAGATACATGCCAGGTAAAAAAACAACCAGTCCAAATTTCCAATCACATTGGTTGTTTCGTTGAATAGTCAATCCTCACACTTGTTAAGATGTGACATACCTGTCATATTCGATGATTTGCATAAACAGCCCAATGATCCATTGCTGAAAAGGTTATACCTAGTGACTATAGTGTAGCCTATGCAATAGATAACAATGCAGATGATAACATTAAAAAAAACATGTACTGGCACGACTACATGTCAAGGGAGAGAGCCTGGAAACGAAGTGGTCTGTGAGGAGCAACATATTATTTCCTCGATTTCTTCAGGCGGGAAAGTGTAGGTGGAACTCGTATAGTGAGCGCGAAAAGGCATTGGGATTATACCAATGATCTAACGACAAAAGAATCCGGAGCCACATCCGTGAATCATGTTCCTTTTGCATACGTTGCCGCTAGTACCGGACGTCTCGGAGAAGTGGTTTGACAAGTATGCTGTTGACGTCTAATGTAGCCTAGGCCCATGCATGGGAGATCCGAGCGTTCCCTTAAACCTCGGGATTAGGAGTGAAAAGAGACGCTCACGTTTTTGGAGAGGCCAACTGTCTCTTTTGTTGTGTCTATGTTTATTCACCGCATGCAAGATGAGGGATGTGCATAGCATGTGGAACGGCACAATTTAAAATGTTTCCGTCTCTCAATCAATGTCATAAGTGAGCTACAATATAAACCTAAATTATATATATTGTGTATATATTTATGGCATTGGCGTGCATTTTTGATTGCAGTTTAGAAGCTTTGGTATGATAAGATATTTGTAGGCAATTCCGTCAAAGTACGTAGGCCTACATTTGAACCCAAACCCAGCAGAGTGAAGTAATGCCGGCGCTGCATCATGCTGCGCGTGGACACGATCGAATGAGTCGGTGGACAAGATCATTTGACCGCAGCTATAAAGAGCTTGACCTCGGCAAGGGCTTTCTCCCTCGGGATATGACTTGTGATGGTAATACGTTGAATCCTATAATTGGAGTGCCCTCGCTCAATGACTAAATGAAATATCCCTGCATAGAAATAAAGCATGTTTCCCTTTTTCTCTGATTGCTGATTGTAGTTAAATGGTCAAGCGTTGTATATTGTTCTGAATAATGCATTTTGTCGTTGTGTGATGTTTGACCCTTAATAAGCAGTTATGTTGTAGGCTGGCTGTCATTTATAAGCCTAAAATATGACCAATGTATAAATAATTCACCGTGTAGCCTTTAATTTGACAGCCTATATTTAAATAATCTATGTAGCCAGACTTCAATTATCAATGTAGCCAACTATTATTTTTCATAAATTTTGAAACACATGCCTACATCTTACCGATATACTGATGCATGTACAATGTAGTTGTACATTGGCTTTATTGAAAGCTGGACCGAGTTATCTACATGTCCCGTCTTTATAGACAGCGTGCTTGTAAATTCTATTGAAATCATTAGGGGAACATTATGGAAAGTTTTGATAAAACATTAAAAGGACTGGAAGAGTTACATTTCAATGCGGGTGATTAAGAAGTTGTATTATATATATAGCTACTATGTTTGAAAAACCAACAATAAAATAATGTCCGAAATTGCTACTACTTCAGTACAATGTAAAATGCTTTCATAACCAAGTGGGAGTTACAAGATGTGTGAAGTAATGTCATAGATAATATTATTGTTCAGTAGTCTATCAATATGTAATCTAAAACATTTGCTGTTGGCATGTAAAATTATGCATGGAGATACAGTATCTGCTGCTTTCAGGTATGATAATTTCTTTAAGAATAATATGAATGTTAAAATCTATTTACATCGGCTGCTCTTTGCTGGTATTCAGGATGTACAATGATGTGACACCAATGGTAGCACCTATACAGATTCAACATTATAGAGTCTTAAAGGAGATCTGGGAAAGGTAAATATTAATTATTTTGATTACCTCTCAATTTATCTTTTCCATATACAATGCCTTGGGAAACTATTTAGACCCCTTCACCTTTTCCAAATCTTTTTTAATTTTATTCATTCCAATTTATTAAAAATAAAAGAAAACAGAAATATTAAATGTATTCAGATACTTTATTCTGTACTTATATAATCGTTTTTTCTATTCTTCCTTAGATCCTGTCAAACTCTTTCAGATTGGATGTGGTGCGTCTGTGAACTGCCGCTGAGAATCATCCCCATACCTTTATGCTCCCACCACCTTATTAGCCAGGTACCTTGTTTTCAGTTTTATCCGATAATTGTTTTCCTCAACTCTTTTAGAGTTGTTCAGGAGACATGTCATATGCCTTTTTCTCAGGGGTGGCTTCCATTTAGGCCTGATTAATGAAGTGCTGCAGATATGACTGTCCTTTTGGCAGGTTTCTCCATCATTGCAGGGAAACCCTTAAGATTTCTTAGTGGCCTTTGGGTTCTTGGTCACCTCTATTATACAGGATGTGTTTATCAAAACCAATTGCTGAGAATGGAGTTGGGTCTGAATACTTTCCAAGGGTCTGGTATGTCAAATACGTTAACAATTCTTACCTCTATCAAAAACCTTGTGAACTACTTAAACACCGTGGAGAAGGGTAAAGCTATACCAAAACATTTACCATGGCATGTGTGTAAGGGAGCAGTTATTCCCTGGAAATAATCTGGAAGAAGTTACATGTGGAAACTTTTAAACATCATTATCCTGCAAGCCAATTATCATAAATCATATGTAATGCCATATATCATATATCAATCTTTGTAGGATTGTCTACCTTGAAATGAGACTATTGAATTTGATTATTTATATTCTTAATGTGTATGATGTGTGTGTGTTTGTGTGCAGAGGATTAAAGTATTAATTCTATGTACCTTTTTGTGTCTTATTAGGATACGCAGCTTTAATGAGAGGAAGGTTCATCCAAAGCTGAAGAAATTTACCAAATATAGTGTTCTTTGGAGCTACAGCTTTTGATTAATCAATCAATCAAATGTATTTATAAAGCCGTGCTTTAACAAAAAAATGCTAGGTGATGAGCCTATCGCTACATGGGGAGATCCTTCGCTGTCTAAGCACGTGCGCACGTGCACAAGTTGTGTGGTTGTCCGGCTCTCACGACTTGTGGTCACAAAGAATGGTTGTGAATGACTGACTAGACTGAGTCATATTACCATGATGTCACCACCCTGGCTGTCTGGAGCTTGTCTCACACACACTCTCCCACCGTCAATGCCTCACCCTCACAAAGACTTGGTCTAGTCAGAGAGGACTATAGATGCCACACAGCCTCAATGAATTATGAACAACAGCCCACGCCCTCAAAAAACCCAGCGGCTTAGGTTCAAGTTGTGGAAATCGCTCAGCAAGCGCCTGGTTGCTAAAATGTCCGTTAGTTACAAAAAGAGATATAGTGTAGAGAATCATTGTGCCGTCCATTTTGAGGTTTCTCAATTATCCTGAACATTGTGCATTCATCTATGTGAAGCTGGAGTACTATAAAAATAAAAAATACAAAGCAACCAAATAAAATGTATAAACAGGGTCCTTAGAAACGGTTCACAGATGTGTACCTCTTTAAGATATATTTTCCAAGTTAACATACAGTCATGGGTACATAATTTTTTTTTACAGACGGATTATCAAAAGATATAAATTCAACTATCTTGGACACTATAACTATCCTCTCACTGCCAAGGGAGCATCAGAGGAACATCAATTGGAAGTGGAGGTCCTTAGAAAAGACCAATAAACATATGATCGACACTTTAATACAATCGTATGTCGTTTATTTTTGTCCCTTAAGTGAAAGAAAATGGAAATCTAATATTTTGTACTTATTAGAAGCTTTTTAGGCAGCAATTGTATCTTTGAATCTTCTTGGGTAAACCTCCACACGCTTTGCACATCAGGATTTGGCCGTTTTGCCCAGCAGTTACTCTCCAGATGTGTCCGACTGGAAGGGGAGTGTATCTGACTGATGATTTTCAGGTCCCCCCAAAGACATTCAATTGAATTCAACACTTGCTGGGCCGTACATTTTCTTAAACTTCCAGCCAATCAACGTATCAACCCTGGTCTCTAATCAGCACGTAGTTCCTTGGGCCTCATTTCTTGGTTTTAGCTGTGACATGCATTGAGAAATATGGGACTTTGTGCCCTTCTTAATCTTGTCCAATCAATTGAATTTGCCACTGGTGGACAACCAAGTTTTAGATCTCTAAAATCAATTTTGAGTATCATGTCAAGGGTATGAATACTTACATACATGACATATTACTGATTTATATATTCTATACATTAATTTTTATTTTGTTGATCAATTTAGTCTATAACTGAATCATTCTATAACACAGAATTATGTGGAGATAGGAAAGGAGTCTCTATATTTCCTGAAGGCACTGTACAGCATTGATCCTCCAACATGTGAAATAGAGGGCTCTCAATTCTATAAAGGATATTCAGAAGTAGTGCCCCTATTAAATGAACCTCAGGTAAGTTACCAGTGTCTCCCCTTGATGTGATGCGAGAAGTCCCCCTACTTCCACTCAACAATCTAGACGCATTGAGTTTCTTGAACTCATTAGCATGTGAAAGGCCCTGTTTGCTGTGAACTTTATTGCCCTATGACCCCCCCCCCTATTATGCCTGGCAGACAACAAATGGCTGCACTGATGATGGAAGGTCCCTCCCCTTGGATTCTCACCCTGTCCCTATGCCCGTCTCTAGACCCTGGAGAGAGGAGTTCCAGACTGCCCATGTCTTTTCCCAAGCCACCCCCTCCTCTAAACCAGATTGTGTGGTGCCCTGTCTGTATGTACTGTATGCTTCTTGCACACTCACGCTACAGCACATTCCCTCTACGTGTTTCTGCACTGATGCATGAAGGTTTATTTTACTAAGTAGCATGGATGCATTTACCAGTGCGACCGCAAGAGTAGCGCTTAAATAACACACGCACATACAAACGATGTGCCACTGGTACAAACACATCCCCACACTTTCTGGCTAACGACTGCCAACACACACAAACACACACACACACACACACACACACGCAGCTTTATTACAATACCTATATTACAAGTGTCTACTGCCATTTTAAATCCATGCATGCAAACGCACACAGACACACTCCCACAGTCTGACACAGACAGATCTCTTCCTCCTTTCTTTAGCTGGCTGCTCTGTCTGACCCAGTCTTTTCATATGTGTAATGAAGTGCTCAGAACCCTCAAAGGTGCCATGACACACTCATGGCTGATTTCTGGCCATGTTTTGTGCATTTGTGTCTAGAGTGATTTTAGACCCCTCCCAAATCTTTGTGGAGTTGTTTTCTGAGGTCCTTAGATCGCCCATCACGTGTTTATTCAAGTGATGCTTCACTTAAGTCGGTTTCCAAAGACCTAGACTGAATTTGTGGGAAAAAAGCAAGCAAGTGAATGCATTTGATTTGTAGACAGAAGAATAAACTGACAATGCTCTTTTCTCAGCCAGTTGCTGGATTGATCGATGGATGCTTGATGCGCATTCCAATGCATTGTCTTCATCTCTTTGTTATGGGTTAACTGCAACAAAGTTGGTGAACACACAAAAACATTGTCTGGAAATGTGGGAGATGAGCCACCAGGAATGTCTTGTTGTCTCTGTGTATGTGATTGGTGTCAGTATGGGTGTTTGTGAGTGTTTGCGTCTGTGATTGGTGTCAGTATGGGTGTGTGTGAGTGTGTGTGTCTGTGTGTGTGTGTGATGGGTGTCAGTATGGGTGTTTGTGAGTGTTTGTCTCTGTGTGTGTGATTGGTGTCAGTACGGGTGTGTGTGAGTGTGTGTGTGTGATGGGTGTCAGCATGGGTGTTTGTGAGGGTTTGTGTCTGTGTGTGTGATTGGTGTCAGTATGGGTGTTTGTGAGTGTTTGTGTCTGTGTGTGTGATTGGTGTCAGCATGGGTGTTTGTTAGTGTGTGTGTCTGTGTGTGTTAAATGCCAGTGCTAGCTATGCTGCTCCCCACGTATCCTTCTCTGACCCTCGCTACGAGCCCCCAGTCTGACCCATAACCCCTGTCGGAAAACATTCTATGTGCTCTGCACGAGGGAGGTCAAAATGTCAACCCCATCGCCAGCCTTCATTCTGAATTAGACTTAAGGTCAATAACGACATCCTTTCTCCTTGACCTTGCCAGAAATTATCTCTTAGATTGAGACCAGTGTCTCGAGACTCTGATGACGGACAGACGTGTCCTCCAGGATAGATTGAGACCAGTGTCAAGAGCCTCTGACAACGGACAGACATGTCCTCCAGGATAGATTGAGACCAGTGTCTAGAGCCTCTGACGACGGACAGACGTGTCCTCCAGGATAGATTGAGACCAGTGTCTAGAGCCTCTGACGACGGACAGACGTGTCCTCCAGGATAGATTGAGACCAGTGTCTAGACCCTTTGACGACGGACAGACATGTCCTCCAGGATAGATTGAGACCAGGGTCTAGAGCCTCTGACGACGGACAGACGTGTCCTCCAGGATAGATTGAGACCAGTGTCTAGAGCCTCTGACGACGGACAGACAAGTCCTCCAGGATAGATTGAGACCACGGTCTAGACCAGGGGTGGGCAAATATTTTGGCTCGGGGGCCACATCAGGATTTTGAAATGAAATGGAGGGCCACATTTGTTTTTGTAATTTGTTAATCATAATTGATTTGGAGGCCAGAAAAGCGCAAAAGTTAAAACATACATTACATATGTACAGTAGATCCCATATAAGGTGTAAATAGTTAAAATTCTGACTCAGATGTATAAGAATGGGCTGGTGAGTTGGTTTTTTAATTCCCCACAAAATAATTTTATTACATTCCGTGGGCCGGATGGGACAGCCTCGCGGGCCGCATTTGGCCCTCGGGCCGTAGTTTGCCCACCCCTGGTCTAGAGCCTCTGACGAAGGACAGACGTGTCCTCCAGGATAGAAGCCTGCAGGCGGGGGTGACATCATGTGGGATCATACTCACCATTGAGAAGGGCAGATGTATGTGCGAAAAAACAAAGCAATCATCCAAGATAACTTTTCGGTTTAAAATGTGCATACACTTACAGCACCACTTACTATATCAGTGCATTTGCACCATTGCACAACTATTAGTTTAAATACAGTATGCCCCAGGTAGCAAATTAGTAATAACATTTTTGGTTGACCAAATTTAACACTCATTGACCTCCATATGACAGAAATCCTCACTTTGCAGTATGTCATTTTCGATTTTTAAGTGATAAAGTCTCTAAACCCTCTTTATTTGCCTCCTGTTCTTTCCTGTCGTTTTGCAATGAACTGGCAAAGGGCAGTGACCTTTGTGAGTAGAAACTTAAAAAAAAGACAAATGGCAAATTCTCTAGATTTAAGTGCTGAAACAAGTAATTGCACTAGTAATGTGTTTCAGCAATAATTTGTTTTGCTAATAAATTAATATTGCTTAATAGGATGTAGCTGTTGTCATCAGCGCTGGATGGGGCAGAATGGGGGCAAACCTAGAAGCAGAAAACCGGTCAGTCATCACAAGGGGTTCGCCCCAAACCCATCATGGTCTCTGCAGAGGTCATGGACTAGAAAGGAAGTGAGCATTGTGTTTGTGAGTCTGACCCCTAAAGAGCACCCTGTCCAATCTCCGATGACTTGCTTGTAGTTCCAGATAAAGCATAGGCCTAATCGCTCTGTTCCTAATCCAAATAACTAAAGGATCATTAGATCATTACACCCCATGAGATGATCACATTCATTGACTGATCCGAGCCCAGAGCCAGATGAAATAATAAAATATAATAACACTGTTCAACAAGCTGCATGTTGGCACTGTGCTAGTAAAACAGATGTAAAGAAAATGGGTTTGTTTTCAATCAAAGAAGATTGCGTTCAACAACGTAGAGCCCTCCTAGGGCGAGACATTGGTAACTTGGGAGTGGCCAATTACACCCTGCCTAAAATGTAGACTGGGGCATACCCTTGAACTTGAACTCTGTCTCGGTCCCCCAGAGACCCCATCTTTTCCCCAGTCTACCCCGAAGCCCCATCCCCCCAGCGCGCCTTTTGTGGAGCTGTCGGCCTTAACTCTCACCATCTCCCGTCTGCCCTCCTCTACACCCCCTTCATCTCCCATCCCACCCCTTCTTCAGTCCTCTGGGACTCTTGTAGTAGACAGCCCACGAAAATGTGCATTTGGGTATGGTAATCGGGCCCCAGGGCGGCATTCCCACGACTTGGCTCCCAGAAATGTCCTTTTGTTTCTGGCTAAATCGGAGTGTTCCCCAAACTTTCTGCTGTGTCGAGATAAGACTAAATCCCTCAGACTGACTTCAGACGTACCTGGCATGTAAACACTTGGATTAGTGTGATTTTACCACAGAAATGCCCTCAGCTCTGAATAAGATCTAAATAATTAGAATCCCTCAAAGACAAAACTACTGTCCACCATCTATAGTGACTGTTCAACCAGCAAGACACATGGGTACTTTATTTTGTAAAACATTTTAAAAACATTTTTTTTATATATGCGGTTGGAAACATGACAATTAATCATTTGGAATTGAGTTACTTATAGATGGCACTATTGAAGAACTTAAATTATATTCAACTTCATGTTTGCATTACATTTTGTTGTGTTTGGACTGCACAGTGCCACCATTGAGCAAGTGTGGCCACAAAGATGGCACCTAATGTCCACATCACTCATCTAAGCACCTCAGAAAAACAATTATTTGTCGACTATGTCAAAATACTGGTGTGTGATCCATTTGTCACACCTGAAGCACAATTTGATTTGTAATTACATTACTGACTGCTAGCTCGCTAACTCTACATTTGATGACAATAACAGCTTGTTTGGGTTGTTTCTTTTGCCCTAAAGCTATAAACATCCTTTTCCCTGCGTTTAGTGTGACTGAAAATAATTGGACATTTGTCTGTGGTCAACATGTTGTTTTGCAATTGGTACTTTTTATCAGCAGTGCATTTTCAGCAGGCATTGAGTGGAGGCAGCATTCAGACAGCTGTTTTATGACAACTCCAGTTGATGTTAGCTAGTTATCAGCAACTAGCAAGCATTTGTTGGAAGACATGCAACATTATGTGTGCTGCACTACCTACCTTGAGAGATGAAACAATATATTTCCATCAAAACTATACATTTGTCCAGGTGGGGAAGCATCTGTATATTACTACACATCTATATGACTAAGGGCACTAGCACAGTTTAATAGGTTGGTGGTTAGCTGGGCCTTGTAGTGGTGAATGGTGGAGGGTTAAGATGTCCACCCAGCCTTTACCAAGGGGTCTCTGAAACTGGTTCAATACAGAGCCAGACACTTTCAAGTATTTTAGTTTCCCCCTTATCCATAACCAGTCAGAATAGTCAAACCCAAACCTGACTTCAACAGTCAAAATGAATATCTCTAATGGCGGGGCTAGTGTCCAGCTCCGGAAAAGAGCCTCCTGCTATATGATGTAAATGAAAAGATTGTGTCAAATTTTAGAGTTTTGTTTTTGACCTCATCACCCATAGAAATCTTCCCCCTTTATAAATACTCCTGATTCTGAAGTTAACGTGTGACACTATGGGTTTGTGTTACCTTTACTTTCCCACTGACTGGTTGGATCAGCTAACAACGGTCAGCTTTGTTTGCAACCAATTTGTGGCAGCATATTTTTTTATTTCTTGGTACAGGGAAAACCTTAGCTGGATGGAAAATGGTATGACTTTCTCATAAAAGCATATCCACATGATTAATAGATTAGTATTAGATTTTGTCTATTTAGCTGTCACCTGATATCTATCAATTGTCATGAAGTCAGACGTCACTTAGATCTTGAAGGTTAAAACGGGCAACGCTGTTCCAAATACAAGCAAAACCAACCGTCTTTTTTCCTTCTCTTGTAAATGGACAATGGGCAAATCACCAACATATTTTCTTGATTGCTCTTCTCCTCAAAACCCTCGGAATGCAACTGATATCGCTACACAACTTCCGCGTTGCTATTTTGAAGAAATCTCCCTCTGCGTTTAACTGGATGCGCCTTCAGTGGTTTCCACTTCTGACACTAACCCAGCAGTCAGGACTGTTGCCTGTCCGCTGTGGCTATAATACATGTGTAACACTGTGGGCGCTGTGGATGCCAGCCTCCTGTAGCAGCTGGTCCAATCAGCTACTGCTCAGGCTGCCATGTCGCGGTGTCCTTCGTGGCACACAGATGCAGCCTCTGGTTCTCCTGGAGTCGTTCAAACCGTGTAAACATCGTTCATTTGTCAATGTGCTTATGCTCTCGTACAAAACACGTCTCCGGAAAAACCATGTTACCCCAGTTGTAGGTCGTCTAAAGAATGAGTGCATGCGTACCTTATTGGACAAACTTGATCCAATAAACATGATGTCATCAGATTTTCTGAGAGTGATGGTTATTTTGACAGAAAAGTATTATAATGATTCTTGAAGTATGTTGGATTGGAATAGTAGATGACTACTAAATGTTCATGTGGTACTTGATCTTTTACAATACAACTGCTGGTCGTGACATATTATATGCATTGATTGGTTAGGTGACCTTGTACGCAGAAATGGGTACCCATTTTCACACACGTACACTTTCACAAGTACTAATGTTAATAATTATGTAGAAACTTCACAGCACATCATTGTTTACTTTGCGTTCATACATCACAAACGCAAATTGACCTTCAACCATTAAATGTTTCAAATATATATGTTCACTGAGAACAAAGTGAATCAATTTAATTTCAAGACAATTCTTTGAATGTAAACATTTATTGATTGGGCAAACTGATTATGCATAGTACAAATTACATGGGACAAGCATCAATTAGTCACGTAAGTTCAGGATTCAGGGTTGATTTTGTGGGCCGTTGTTCACTTATGCAAACATCTCCTTAAAATCCAACATTGTCATAGTTACATTGCATACTCCCTTAAAATAGCGCATACTTATCGCCATACGTAATATACCATTTCTATATAACACATACACATATTTCTATTTCACACTTATCTGTGAGAACCCATTCACTCTGATTGCACATACATGTTTTACAAAACATTGCACATTAATTATATACAGTGATCTTTATAACATACAGAATATTGCATACTTGCTCGTATAGTGCCGTTTTGTTGTTAATGTAGGATTGTTCAGTTGTAAAGTACATCTCACTATGAGACTTATCTGACATACACTGTTTGCATAGTTATTAAAATGACAAAAAAATTGCTAATATTGTAGCAACACAAATATGATTTTCAAAACTGTAGAAGTAAACCTTCTAAAGCTTGACATAAATCAGAATATGAATTGCAGTTGCTCAAAATGATAATCAAGTGTTGTGACCACAATATGCTACAAAATATTAACGTTGCATAGAATTTTCATACCAGAAAGGATTGTAGAAATTATATATTGTTTAATATATCCATTTGAGACAATCTAAAATGTACTGATGTTCCAATGGTTTTATAAAAACAATCAAATATAATTCTACATACATTTTATAAACATGTTATATTTTATAGTTTTTATATTGTACTTTATTTTAAGTCCCACATCACAAACCTAATTTGAATAGGTTTAAATAAATGCATAGACAAAATCCACACCATTTTGGAATTCCAAATAAACAAATGAAATATTAATCTATTAATCAATCAATCTAATGCCACCCGTAAGTAGTTGTTCGGTTCTGCTTCAGCACATTTCTATTGCTATGCTATCCATTTTACGTGTTATATATGAGCATATACTGTATGTAATGTAATGTGATGTGGGTCCCATGTTTCATGAACTGAAATTAAAGATCTGAGATATGTTCCATGCACAAAAAAGCCTATTCCTCTTAAATGTTGTGCACAAATCTGATTACATTAACGAATTCCATTGACTGATTTCCTTATAAGAACCGAAATTGTAAATTGTTTCACATTGCGTTTCAACTTTTTATTCAGTGAAAATTATCTGACTACTTTGTTGTCGCTCCAATATCCTGTATTACAATAAGATGGTTACCAGACCAATACTACGATTTGTGGTGTGTGTGAGTGTGCTTGCATGCCGGAGGAATAAGCGTCTTATAATCCCAGCGCTCAGCTGGGCAGTGTTTCCATACACAAACCAACATGCACACATACACTTGAATAGATCAGCACGCCGGCCTGTGTGGAAATCACTGCAGATGTGACAGATCCAGCTGTGTGTGGATCCATATCAGAGAGTGCAGTGGAAACACACACATCTCACACACTCCCATAGACCCTCACACAAACCCATGGCCGACGACGCTTGTCCACACATCTCTGCCATTCAGACAGCGGTCTAGTGGCCTTCCGTATGTGCAGCTATCAGGTTTCGGATGTGCTTTCCAACTGCTCTGGTCCATATCCCGATCCAGTTCTGCGAGCCGGAGCAGCTAGGGACACCCCCCTTTATAGTGGCCTAGTCCATTTCAACTCTGATTCATATCCAACTGTTCAGAAGCCAGTCTGTAGAGGTCAGGCCAACATGAGCAGCTGTGGTTGAGTATCCATTAATGTCCGCGCCACAGTACGTTACCTCATGGTCAAGGTCTCAGGCACGGCCAGGCATGTGCCCAACGTGCAGCCCATCAATGGGAGTGGTTTGAGGGCCTGCAAAGCGCTTCCAGGTTTTCGACATTGGGGCAGAATATAGTATCCGGTTTCGTATAGGTCAGGACAGCGGTGAGGTGGCCACCGGTGTGTGTTGGACTTCAGGCGAGGCTAGATGGCTGGTCGTGACGTAACTTCGGTGTGACAGGTCACCTAGGGGGAGCGGAAAGAAAGCAGAGGTTGAAAATGGGCGAGCGGCTAACAGCCCAGTTTGTTGAAGCAGGGGGGATTTAGATTATTATAGGATTCAACTGTAGCCTAGAGGTTCACACCTTGTTGTACCACTCCTCAGAGTAAAGGATCTGCAGCCTTGTGCCCGCTTCCCCTTGCGCTTTCTAACGAAGTGTCCGTCCCTATGAAATCACGTATGTACCCAAAAGAAAACCGGTCAAGGGCCTAGAGAACGCCGGCTCGGTGTGGAATTGGAAGTCCGTGGCTACAGTTGCGCCGACCGTGGCAATGGGCTCATGTGGAAAGACTGAAAGCACCGGGATGTTATGCGCGCAAATCACCCAGGGGACCCAAGCTAATATCACATAGATCCGTGTTACCTTCTGAGGTGGTACGAACCTAATGTGTGCCTCCACGTTAAATAGGTCATTGTACGGTAATGCAGTAGGATGCGATGCAGTGAAGCCCCCATGCGCGTCGGGTTGCTGACACACGCGGGCCTTAGCTGTACGCCCCAACAAACCGCACACACCCCGACACACCACACACACCCCAACACACGCAGACAAGGCTAGACAGGTCTGCAATATGCCCCGGCCCCCCAGCGAGACACACATGTCTAGTAGCTACAGTCCAGACACAAGCTGCCCACCTCTCCACCCCATGTTAACAGCCCCACATGCAATCGCCCCCGCCCCCCCCCATACCACTCCCAATCCAGTCTGCGTCTTCCCACCACCATCATGGCCTAAGCCCCCGAGTGTTTTCCCACGCTTTATTTGTCTCTGTCCTGTTTGTGGCTGGAGGGGGGGGGGGGCCCTGACGAGGTCACCTTGGCAACCCGCGCTGGTATGCCCCTGATTGGAGTATGCGGCGGGCTAATTATTCAGTGCATACACTTTAAATAAACAATAAAGTAGGACGTATGGAAATTTGGACCCCGAGTGTTGGACAGTCTGTTGTTAGCACTAAGCCGTAACGCCAAAACGAACATACGAAGGACACCGTTTCATTAAGAGTGACCTAATTCTCTGCTCACTTCGTCGCGCAAACGTCTTAAAAAATTTATTATAATTCCGCACTTAAAACGGTAACTCTTATTGAAACCCAACTTTATTCCTCAGAGTCCGTCTGTTATCTCCACCCGAGCCATCGTCTTGATCGGGGCTTGGCGTTATGAAGAGCTCATTTTTGGGGGTTTTCTTGCGCGCACTCAAGTTGGCGTCTACTGTACATGAGCGCCCGTTTGACCGCGAGGGAAAAGCCGTCCTTCCTCTTTGGTTCCTGCACTAAGGATTCGTGTGATGAGGAGCGAGAGAGGACCAGGCTACACAAGAGCTCCATGTTAATTCAAGGCTTCTAAGGACTTCTATGGCAAACAAAGGTAGCGGGGTGGTGTGGAGTTCCGGAGGAGTTTGGGCGGGGGGGGGGGGGGGGGGGGGGGGGGGGGGGGGGGGGGGGGGGGGGGGGGGGGGGGGGGGGGGGGGGGGGGGGGGGGGGGGGGGGGGGGGGGTTACCCCGACAATGGACGGCATTGTTTACCAGTCCCCCCCTTCCATTAATCAGGGCGAGCCGGTTCTAATTGGCGTTTTGGTTAAGCCGGTCTCTAGACCCCTCTCCCTCCAGTGGCCTAAATAATGGCGTTACGCCACAAGTGCGGCCGCTCCGGCGGAGGACAATGCTCTGCTTGTCTGTTGCACTGGGCAAAGCTGTACCCCCCCCCCCCACCTCCCCGCTCCCCC
>JACXGK010003748.1:0-36004 GCA_016801125.1 Novumbra hubbsi
TACTCCTGTCCGATGGGGAAGCCTACTCTTGTCTGCTGGGGTAGTCTACTCATGTCTGTTGGGGTAGCCTACTCTTGTCTGCTGGGGTAGCCTACTCCGGTCTGATGAGGAAGCCTACTCTTGTCTGCTGGGGTAGTCTACTCCTGTCTGATGGGGAAGCCTACTCTTGTCTGCTGGGGTAGTCTACTCCTGTCTGATGGGGAAGCCTACTCTTGTCTGCTGGGGTAGTCTACTCCTGTCTGATGGGGAAGCCTACTCTTGTCTTCTGGGGTAGTCTACTCCTGTCTGATGGGGTAGCCTACTCCTACTTCACGGCATCCTTTGACCTGCAAAAATGCAAATGCATTTTTCTTTCTGATGGGGAAGTCTACTCTTGTCTGCTGGAGTAGCCTACTCCTGTCTGATGGGGTTTCATTTAGACTCAGTCTACAACTAAATTGTGTTATTAATGGTTCTAAAATATGCATTTTAGGTAAATACTACTTTTAATTTCAAGGTTAAAGACATGTATATTTAATCCATATAAATATGAATCTTTTAACATTAATTGACATAAAGGACCCATGCAATGATTGTTTCATATAAATGCCTCTCACCAGCTAAATACATTATTCAGACTGAGTAATAGATTTTATTCTCATTTTGTTATTTAAATCAAATACATGATTACTTCTTTGGCCCGTGTGTTATACACTCTGAGTGGATTAGTCCACGGCATAATTTTCCTGTCTGATTGAACTTAAGCATTACAAAGATCCTACCTGATGCAAGTAAAGTTGGAGCACTTAGAGTAACATTAACTGAGCTTGGATCAGTTTTCTTCAAATGTTGCCCTGAGATTATCATATTACCACAATACTGATGACAAAATGTTGCAAATCATAAAACACATGAGACTATAATGACAAAGTAGCCTAATGGCAACCTAGCCCTCAAAAGATTGAACATGTCACTGATTGCAATATGATGGAAATAGCTTACATATGCCCGTGCAGTGGATTTATTATTCATAAGCACTGCTTTTGTCCTTCACTTTATAACAATCGCAGAAACTTCAGAAACTTTCCGTTGTCTGTGGTTTAAGACAGACACCCTAAACATCCTGGTTCTGTTTTCATCGAAGATCTATGAAGAAAGTGACGGGGAAGGACATAAATGCCCTTAACGCTTTTCTATGAGGGTTCTGGATGTATGCAGTTTTCAAGAGACAAGCTACTAGTTATGCTAACGAAGGCTCTGGGAAACCACTAATCAAGATCCGTCTTAAGATTGTTTTAACCACATTCTCTACACAACGGAGGCACTGGGAATCAAGGCCATTCGCTATTTTTAAAATGTGTTTTTTCACCCATGCCATTATCTGAATTTTTTGAACACCCAGAAACCAGATGGTCCATGATTGCCTGTCACCACCCCATAACATATTATCAGTTGTTTATTCTATAAATCACTGCTATTCCTGTCGTATGCTCGAAAAAGAAGTTCTTCCCGTTCTACTGTTCTCATCCCTCGGGGCTACTTAACGCAGTACTCAATGGAAATGCTTTGCTCAAGCGTCCTGAGACTGTCCAGTTTGTCTTAATTTTTTGCAGCACTATTTTGGGTCAAATGCAGTGATATGTGTTATATGGCCTAGAGAGTGGGTTCCTCCTTGGGGGGATTTCAAAAAGGCCAGAGACAGGGTTTGTGACAGGGTGCTGTGAACAACCTAAGGGTGAATTGCATCTGGAAAATATTCCTTTCATCACCTTGTCATTTGTTAAGGTTGTGTACATGTGACGTCTGGCCTGAACCACATTGGTAGATGGTCGCTAAGGCTGACCTGGGCCATTTTTATTGAAGGAAACAATGGAAATAATTTTCCAATGTAAAACTTAAATTAGAGTTTGTTATTGGAAACATGTAGCACTTCCGTATATATGTGGCGGTGTAACAAGGAACTGGCTGTAACTGTTGTTTTGGAAATCTGTTGAGTAAGGGGAACGAATACGCAGATTGTTTCAGTTGCATGTGATGTCTGAAATTGAGAGGCACACCTGTTTCTTAGCCGAATGCTGTCAAAGAAATCTTCAAATCCATCGTGTAGTGTTGGAATATTGTCTTTCCAGTTCTAGATGTAACTTTTCCTTGGACTTGGGATCAGAGGAAAAGACCCCATAAAACACACATACAGCAAACCGTGAAATCATACAAATGTGTAAAACAATAAAGTATCCAATGTTCAAAAGACAGCCTGCTCCTTACATTTTGGTTAGTGAACGTAATGGGCCCGCGCTTGTTCACAGCGTTGTGGGTGTGAATGACAGCCATTTTGAAGGGTCAAATGTTGGTATAAATACTGTGTTGCTGTTACTGTGTACAAGCAAGCCCAACCCTCGTGAGTCTAAATGACACCTTGGCATAATCATATAATTAAACTGAAGTCATGGACAGTGTCACTCTGATCAATATACAGTCGCACCCACGGAATGATGTCATACACTGCACTAATCAATGAGGCAAAATGTTTCAATTGTGATGAAATGACTCAGTGGAACACACCCCTGAATGCACTGGTTGCTCTAATGCACACTAAGACTTGAGTCTGCTTCTTCTAATTGGACTGTGGAGGCTTAACATTGTAAAGTCTTATTTTATAACAATAATTTCAGTGAATGCCCATCTGAACAAGTTTATCTAATCTTATTTTGGATGGTGTAAACAGCCAGCTTGCGTTTAAGAAAAAATGGTGGTCTAGCTCTGGGTACCTCAATGGCACCACTAGGGGATCACAAATAAAAGCCCCTTTGGCAAAATAGTTTATTAGGATCTCTGTTAGCTAGTGCCATTAGTAGAGATTACTCCTTCTGTTGTCCACACTGACCGTAGAACATTACTACAAAACATGCACATACAAGTATGGTACAAATACATAATCAATGCCAGCATGTCACAAAGGATGCCAATATAACGGGCTACAGAGTTGAGCAGTTGTCAAAGTCACTGCCTGTCAGCACAGCTGCTTCATTGCAGCCAGGATTAAATCCTGGTTGAAGGCATATCATCGGTGCCCAGCATTTCTGCTGAGCGCTGCTCAAATTGCCTCAGTGGAAGGGTTGCCTTGTCAGGCTCTCGCTACTTGTGGCAGTCCCAGGGGTTGTTGGGCGGGGAATACCCTCTGCTCTGGCGTGTATGTGATGGAAAATACATCCTGGTTGACCGCGCAATGTGTTTAAAAAGGATTTGAGTTGTTGTTCTAAATTGAACCTCACTAAATTGGGAAGAATGTTTTATTTTTTTTGAAAGATATATCTTTCTCTTAGACAGTTTTGTATATCCAAGTCCCCTATCTTCTGTAAACATAGGACAATACATTTCACAAGGCAGGGAATCACATACAATGTTGCAATACTGAAAACCTTTTGGATAGTGCAAAAATGTGGAGCTAATCAAAAAATACCCTCACTCAAACTGTCATGTTCTTTTTCATTTTCTGATGCAACTACCCCGCAATTGTCAATATTCTTCAAATGCGTCAATAAACAAATGAGGCTAAATGTACAGGAACTATTACATACTCATCCACAGTGTGATATTTGGATTCAGTCTTGGGTAGGCAGAACAAAACAATTGTTTGGTCTAAAATGTTCATCAGAACGTTTCATGGTTAAATGCTTTTCCTGTTCAATATGTCAAACTAATTTGTCCTGTCATAAACATTGGGTAATGGGTTGAAAGAATAACAAAAAAATAGAGAGAGACATTTAAAATACATCTTTCTGAATGAAATGTAGGCATGTTAGCTAGGCGTCTTTCAAATACTTGTATGCACTGGTTGTGATGTAAAATCCTAGATAGTTGTTTTTATTTGGTTACAAGTCCTTCTTAAAAGTGTTCCAAGATAATGGCACAGCAAAGCTAAAAGCTCTCTTTACATATTCTGTTGTACTGTTTGCAGCATTACAAATATACATGTAACCCTCTTTGCATTGCACTGCAAATGTCTAAATAAATACGATGACTCTGTGTTTCTAAGATTTATTGTGACCTAGCATGTGCATTTTTGCCAAATGGGAATATGCTCCTAATGTTACAGCGTAGGTGGGGGAAAGCGTAGTTCTGGAATGTAAAAGCAAAATGGTGCTTCCACTAACTCACATACTTTAATGTGAAAAGGATCCCCTTCTGATGGCTGACACAGTACAGTCCACAGAGCCTTGGAATCACTAACACGGGGGTTGCCACGGTACCACGGGCTACCTTCACCTCCCTCACGCCTCCACCTGGCTTTCACCCCTTCTACGCTCCTGCTGCCAGTGGGAGGGGGCGCCCCTGCCACACACCTGCCCCCTGTCTCCTCTCCCACTGGCAGCAGGCTAGGCGGTAATTAATTTTTCCACATTTAACCGCGAGGCAAAATGGCTAGCACCCTGGGACACCGCAGCGCCTGCCGCCAGCCTGCACCCCACATTCTGGGTGTTAGGATAATTAGCCCCCGGAAGAGCGTACCAGACAGATGGAGAACGAGATGGTGGCATCGCGTAGCTGTGGATGGGTGTAGAGTGGGTGGGGGCTGCCGATCCCCCAAAGTCCCTCTTCGTCCCACAGCTCCCCCCCCCCCAAAAGAAAAAGTAAGAGGATGTAAACAATATCTTTGACACCCAAGAAAGCCAACTGATCTTAGAGTGATTATGAGCACCTTTGTTTTTTTGTTGTTGTGGGTTTTATTTATTTGGGATATGATTTTGGATCCATGTATGGGTGCATGTTAAGGCTGGCATTTGTTCTAATACATCTGAAATACTATATTATTTAGAGAACTACAATCTGTCCAGGTTGGAAGCGTAAACCATTGTGAATCAATGTCTCCAGGTGCACTGCAGGGGCAACAGAAAGACAACCCACAAAACGCGAATGGTTCTGCAGGTGATGGCCACAGGTGACGGCCACAGGTGATGGCCACAGTTGACGGCCACAGGTCATGGCCACAGGTGATGGCCACAGGTGACGGCCACAGGTCATGGCCACAGGTGATGGCCACAGGTGACGGCCACAGGTCATGGCCACAGGTGACGGCCACAGGTGACGGCCACAGGTCATGGCCACAGGTGATGGCCACAGGTGACGGCCACAGGTCATGGCCACATGTGATGGCCACAGGTCACGGCCACAGGTCATGGCCACAGGTGATGGCCACAGGTCATGGCCACAGGTCATGGCCACGGAAAATTTCTCTCTTTATATCCTTCCTGACTGATTCTTCTTTAGTTTTGAATTTTGATAGTGTCTTCGTAAATACTGGTAGCATGAGGCGGTACCTGCAGCCCATTCATCTCCAGGATGGCACAACCCAGCAGCCGGATCGGTATCTGCTCCCTTCTGTGGAGGAACAAGGGGAGCACTTCCAGAGCCCTACAAAATGACCACCGGCCTCATGCGGCCAGAGTGTGTAGGCAGTTCCTGGGTGACCAAGGCATTGATGCCATTGACTGGCCCTCACGTTCCCCAGAACGGAATCCAATTGAGAACCTCTGGGATGTCATGTATCGGTGCATCCGACGCCGCCAAGTAGATCCACAGGCTGTCCAGGAGCTCACTGATGCCCTGATCCAGGTCTGGGAGGAGATCCCCCAGGACACCATCTGTCATCTGATCAGGAGTGCACACAGGCACACTACTTAGTTCCAATTTGAGTTGCCATGATGAAATTCACGCACTTTGGAACAGCCTGTGATTTTAATTGTTTACATTGATATTGTTTTTTATGAGTTTGAATCCAGCCCTCAATCTGTTGGGGGTTTCTGTTCACATTGACCGTTGGTACGTCATTTTGTTCTCAACGAATTACACAGTGTTCAGTAAAGAATATGATCTTTAAATATATATTGTTTATTGAGACCCTTTAAATTTTTTAAATGTTTTTTATGTACACGACTGAATTGCACAGCTGTTGCAGAGTCATTGCGAGACGCGGGTTCAAACCCTGCTCGTGGATTAGCCCAGGGGTCCTGTGGTGCAATTGGTCAGCACTGTCTAGGTTTGGGTATTTAGTAATTAGTTAATATAAAGCATTTTAGAATCTGTGAGCCTGTGTGAGTGTGTCTGTGAATGTGTGTTTGCGTAGCTGCAGGTTTATGCTAGTGTTTTCAGGACAGCGTGTGCGGTACCGGTCTGCGGGGAAGACTGCATGTGCTCATCATTTGTGAGATGGTCAGGCAGGCGGAGCGTTCTGACAGCGGCTCCACACTCCACCCTCCACCCTCCACTGCCCAGCTCCGGCCCGCTGACTCCCTCGGACGGTTAATGAAAAGCAGAGTGGACTTGTTGCAGGGCGGTGATGCAGAACACAGATTAACTCAGTCGGGCTGGATGGAGCTAGAACCCACCATGGGCTGGGCCACGGGGGGTGGGAGGTGAACAGAACAGAGGGGAAGGTGGAGAGGTAAGGTGGGGGTTTGCGGAGGCTGTGTAGGTATTGTGGGCTTCGGGGGGGGATTCGTTTGACTGTCCCTTCTGGTCGTGTCCAAATTGCCGGAGACATTAATAACACAAGCCTCAAAACATGTACAGTGTGTCTTAATGATTTTCCGCACAGACTGACAGCTTTGGCCATATTTTCCACCCCCCCTTTCCAATTTTTATTCTTTATCCGTCGCTCTATCTCCTCCTCCCCTTAATCGTTCGCCCTCTATCTTCCTCTGTTGTCCTCTCAAGAGCTGAACAAAAAAAACTGTTAAAATCCAGTGGTGCGGTGTCTGAGGCAGGGGCCGGACAAACCACAGCTGGGGGCCTGCGGTAGTGAATCAGGGGACGAGGGAGAGGAGGAGGGCATTGGGGGTAATTATGTTGACGGGGAGGCAGCGTGTGTGGGCAAAAGGGAAGGGCCCGGTGCCCGTGTCCCACAGCAGAGATGGCGTCTGTCCTTCTGTCCTCTTCAGAGGGGTATTATAGTGAGCTACCGAGTTTTCTTTTATCCTTAGCCATTCTGGGTGTTCTGTACCTTTGCTCGGCGTCTCAGTAGTAGCAGGCCTTGTGTTTTTTGCTACGTCTTGATGTTTTCGTCTTCTCCTAGGATAATTAAATGAAATATGATCCATGCTCCACTTGAACTCGTGTTCAGATCATCCGACCATTAAAGAACATGAAGGATGATGCTTGCGTTGATAGTGTTTATCAAAGCCAATGTTTAGGTTGTGGAGACAATTTGTCTGTACCCCAGGAAAGTTATATTAAAAAAAAAATCAACTTCTGGTCTGTTTGCTGTTGTTTAAAGTGGCACATCGTTAAAGTATTTTTGCCAGACCGCATAAGCAGAGCCAATGTCTCTGGCTGAGTGAGTGACTGGCTGACTACCAGTGGTTAAATAGTGTAGTTTATAGAGATGCCGACTGCCACCCAGTAGACCAGGTTTCTCCTGGTTGGTTTCTCCTGGTTGGTTTCTCCTGGTTGGCTACAAGCTTCAGCTACATGGAGTAAACCAAGCAAATAAGCTAAATGGAATATACAATCGCATCAGTTGAACTGTCTGTGGAAGTAGGAAATTCCCCATAAATGAAGGCCTTCAGGCCTTTCAAATGCAGAAGTAAAATCCACTGGCATGGAACACCGTTTGGGACTTAATGTTTAAATATTTATGTCTGAAATAACAATATTTAACACTGAATAAGCATATTTATCAATCAACACTTGATTATAAACAACGTTGACTTAACTTCTTTTGTGTACATTCTTTTTTACAAGTAGGGATTACATATGTCACAATGATTCATCAGTTAATTTGTTATAATGCCAAGACTGTTCTTCTGCTACCCGTCATTCTAGGAACGGCAGCCTACAGCACTTAGGTTGTGGCTATAGGGAAGGGATAAGACTTCCACAATGTAGCTAGGAATGCTGACCAGACAAACACTTTACTACAAAACTAGCTGATGGATGCAAACAATGTTTTCCACTTACAAACATATAGTTATTGATATGGAATTGTGTTTTTAACTGGGAAATATGGCCAGAAAAAAGCTTGCTTTTTTTATTGAAACGCTGTTCTCCACCAACATCATCTAAGACAACAAAACTACAAAATGGGCCGGTTTTGCAGACACAGATGAAGCCTAGTCTAGGATTAAAACTACAAGATCAATTGAGTTTTCAGACTAGGCTTCATCTGTGTCTGTGAAACCGGCCCCATGTGTTTCATTAAGATTGCTAAGTAGCAAACTGTCTTCATTTCAATAATAATTATTTGTAAGTTTAAGTTTTTTAATATAAGGCTATAGCTGCTAGCTAGTTAGCTTTGGGGGGACAGGGTAATCAGGTTAGCTTATTTGGTGTACTGTGTTATTGTGTTGATCGTGTAGCCTTGCCCTGTTTTTTTTTCTTGATTTATGAAATGAATAAACCACTGATTTTGGGATTTGTGTAATGTTGGTGTGCCTGTAGAATGGAAGCTAACATCACATCTACTAGACTGGGGTAATTGAATGACCTATGACCACTTTTTTACCCTTTTATTCACCAGGTAAATATGACGAAGAACATATCATTTTCAGCACCGACCTGGAAGCAATTTATACTTATATTAGACTCTGCAGCACTAGTAGTCAATCAATCTGTGGTAAATGCCAGAATGAAAATATCAGTTTGTGTAATGTATAGAGTGCCCTCCTGAATTATTGGCAACCTGGGTAAATGTGAACAAAAAAGTGAGAAAACTGGGAGAAAATAGCATTGGTGTTTGTCAGCTTGATCTAAAACCCAGAAAACGCATTACACTTTTCATTGAGTGAGTTAATTCATCATCAATAATTATTTGATTTATTGACACCCCTAGAAAATATTATGAACATAAATTAAATTGATATACATTCTGATTAAAGTTTTTTGTTTTGACGTTCATCTGATGTTTACAAATCAGCCAAAGACCACTATATGGGCAACGATTAAGAAATGTAAACAAATGTAAGCCTGTCTGATAGAGGACATATTTGTATTTTGGAGAGTCATATACAAGAGTCATATTCATTTTAATTTTCAAGTTAGTTAGAAGGGTCAAACAAAACCCTTTGTCACCAAACCACAAATATAGGTTTGCTAAATGACATTGGACATTTGATTGTAACCAGGTTCTGTGGTTCAGTAAGACTGCAATGTATTGTAATGGGTACAAACATCAAAGCTGGGTGTGGCGTTAAAAGAGTCATGGTCATGGAGAAAATGACCAGATGTCCTGACACTGTAGAGTCTAGCGATGTGTCTGTGATGTAGTCTGTTTTACTTCAAAACGCCCTGGGAACCTTGATAGGCTACATGGTGACATAGACTTCTTTTGATACCAACATATTTTAGGCCAAAACAACCTTTGCCAGGAAACTAAAACTGGATTGTTGTCGGTTCTTGAAGCAGGATGGCAATCTAAACCTCAAAATCTACACAGACAGGGTTCACTTACAAATTTAGCTTTTGCTTGAACAGCACAGTCCCCTGACCTAAATCCCTTATTGGGGAGCAAAATGTGATGCTTCAAAATAATTATTTTTCTTTAAAGCAAAGGACTAACAGGGGTTGTTGTTTCTTGGTGTTTTTGTCTTGCTCCAGTAGTAAGGGTACTGGGATGTCAATGTAAGTGTAAATGTGTGAGCTGATGCATAACTGTTGTTTTGGCAGATGCACATGCGGTCCTGGTTCCTCCTTAACTTTTTGATTACTGATGTTATCTTCAGTCAAACCTGCATTTTCCAAACTGCACATTTGAAGTCAAACTTAAGTCCCTTAGTTTGGTATGGATACCGTACTGCAGGGGTAGGCAACTTCGGTCCCAGAGGACTGAAGCACTTCTGCATTTTGCTTCTATCTGCTCAGTAATTGAGTCACTGATTAGAAGCTCAGACACCCATAGATGATTAGACAGCCGACAAGACGTGATTAGCAGGAGAGGATGAAACTAGACAGTCTTCTCACTGTAGGTAAGAACATTGAGCAGGTTTATAAGGCCAAACTACTAGGAGACTTTAGTTTGAGGTGATAATATTTCCTTTTTTTGGGTGCAAAGTGATAATATAAATTTAGTTTTGGAACCCAGGAACAAAATCTGTTGCTTCTTTGTAAGGTCATGGATGTCCAATTTGTTTCATCTAGTAAGGGAATATTTCCAGACCCATGCGTGTCAGACAAAAGCTGATAATCAGCTGAGGGAATAGGGTAGGCTGAGAATGGGTAGGCATATTTGGTCACCTAGGTTTTGAAAACATGCTGACTTGGCCACATTCATGTAATTGTTTGGTTGTTTGGCTGTGAAAACCTTGTTAGTTCATATCACATGTTTGTGAGGTACATTTGGACCACAGGAATACTGCTCAACAATTGCTTATGACTTACGTGAAATAGGTGTTGTGACATAATGAACTCTTAGTTTGCTTTGCTTACCTAGCTACAATTGAGATCATCTATTCACATACTGTAGATGTTTCAGCTGTAAAACTTTTTCTGTCTCGGTTTTAATGTTTAACAAAAAAATACCTTACCACAGTAGCAGGAAAGGGCTGTAAGAATTACTTTTGATTTAGTTAAAAAAAATTCCCTGAATTACCGGAATGAAAATATTTCAACGATTAATAATTCAGCTGCTCATCTCTCACGCCAAATTAGTCTTGGGGATTGATTTTTATAGTCTTAACCTATGATCCCAGTGAAGATATTGCACAGCCAATTAGTGACAACATCATGATTCGCTGTACACTGGCATCGTCCCTCCAATGACGTCTTCTTCCGTCAACTTCATTTTAGCGCACCAAAATGACGGTCCCACTCAAACGTGAGTTAGTTAAATAAATAAGCAACCTCGCTCCATGCAGTGGACCGAGCTGTGATTGTGTAGTCACTCAGCTTGTTAATTAAGTCTGTTAACAGACAATGACACCGCCTGAAACAGAACACATCGCACTTAATGAGTCATGAGCGATGATTCCCTATGATTCCTTGACAACTAATATGATTTAGTGCAGTGTCCTTTGGATAACGACACGGCTTGTTTGACAAGCACGTCTTTGCTCGGCGCTGGGGAACACATGACTTTGCGGCAAAGTAAACGTTTGCCCAGAAAGCTGTGACATGCCTTAACAAACCTGGCCACTAGAGGAAATAGTGAGCGATTTTAACCTGAATTCCGCTGGCACCTTGAGACGTTGCTGTGAATAACAGTTTGCTGTAAAATGTGGACTCTAGATTCAGATTCTAAGACTTTCCCAAACCTAAGACCTTAACAAACCAAACAACGGACTAAATGGTCATTGCAGGCATTTGTTCTGAGAACGTTGTCTGTGAGAATATTGTGTGAATGTATGCTTTGTTAAGTGAAGAACAACATTACACTGTTTGTATAGGTTTAAATGAAAATCACGTTCACAGGAATTGTTCTGTCAAAGTTTGTGAGTGTAATTCTCTAATGGGCTTATTGTACTTTTTTGAATTCTGGGTAGTTACACCCCCTGTATAAATGAGCGTGTGTTGCTGTTTCCTAACTGAGATTGACTTGAATACCAAACAGGCTTATTGATCATTTCAATAACTCTCTCATCCTCCTTAACAGAAACTACCATTCGTAACAGCTTTATTCTTAGCATTCTAAAATGAGTGATAGTTTAATGCAAATAAATGTTTGGGTCTTATCCTTGGTTGCCGTAACAAGCCCTTTCCACTCGTCTCACTCAAAGCAACTTGGCAGGGTTACACTAAACGCACTAATACCTTGCAACAATCTCAGTGTCTGAGTTTCAATTACTGTCATAGTTTGAGTCACTAAAGCCATACCAGTTGAAACTCTTTAAGCATTTCCGTTACATCACAGTTGTCCTCTCATCGCTTTGCCTTTTTCTCCCTCCCTCTTTCTATCTGTTTCTCTCTCCACGTTCTTGCATTTGTTTCTGTATCCCACAAGCGCCCGTGAGATCGGCCATACTCTTCTAGTAGACGTCCTTCATTTAACTGTGTTAGATCGGCAAAGGAAAACAATTACTTCTTTCTCCCAGAGGCATCTGTCTGGCTGGGATTACACTTAATCTAGGGGAGTGTCCAGTCTGAACACACCTCCACAGGGATGGAGTTTACATGGTGGTTGATGAGATATTCGGCCCCGGATATATGAAGGGAAATCCCTTTACACTCCTAGCAGTGGTCTTTAGAGTGTTAGAGCATTTTGGAACTGCAAGAGTTTTATTTAGATGAAAGGGAATGGTTGCCAGATTTGAGTCAAAGACAAAAATAAAAATAATATGGTTTAAATGGGGGGAAATGTCATTTTTGACACATGGAGGTAACATGGGACACTTCTGACAGACACCACAAGCGGCTTATGATCTCTCGTTCAATGTGAATTGAATTGGAATAAATGGTGACATAGGAAATGTAGTTCTGTAGGTCCTCCCAGTTCCATGAAACAGAATCGGGAAAAAAATTATAATTTGTAATTATGAAACCACTAAAAACATCTAACACTGGCACAAAGCAATTTTACTATCCCTGCAGCAGCAGTTTTTTGATGGTGAGCGCCTTTGTACGTTGTAATGTAAACCACAGGTGTCAAACCAGATACACGGAGGGCCGAGTGTCTGTAGGTTTTCGCTGTCACCTTGTACTTGATTGATTAATTAGGGTCACTAATTGGTTAGGATCTACCCTCACCTGGTTGTTTAGGTCTGAACTGGGAAAAAAACTAAAACTTGCAGACACACGGCCCTCAGTGGAACCGGTCTGACACCCCTGGTAAACATTTCACTTTCCACTCCTACCAGGTCAGGTGTAAATGCGCTGTGCATGTGTTGTATCTTGAGACGCAGACATATTTTCTTCTTGCTAATGAGAATCCAAAATGATATCTGCATCATGTGTACATTTTAATGAAACACAAATTTCACAACAATTGTTGTAATCTAAATACTTTTAGCTGCTGCGTTGACCTGGAATCCTCTAATCTTAGACGGAAATAATGTCTCCTATTACATCCTTTTCCTATTGCATATGCCATTACTGTGGTACAATACCTCATCGTCAAAATGCATTGTGCATGCTTGCCACTCTGTACTTGCAAACAGAAGAACATTTAAATACAATTCGGTTTGCCTGTACTGTATGACAGTACTGCAGCAGGACGTTTGTGAGACTACGAGTGGGGAAAAGTGATTTCATTCAAATGCTGTCTGTTTGACACGTACACCCAGGGTTGTGTGGTGGCCCGTGGCGTTGCAGACTGTGCAGTTACTGTGCAGTTACTGTGCAGTTACTGTGCAAACCATTATTAGTGGAAACCCGTGTGAAGAGACCCACAGGCAACGCAGGTTCCTGTGGTGATGAACTTGTCAACCAGCGCTGAAGCTTGGACTTGTCTGGGTTTCTGCTGTTATTATTCAACTCGGCGCTAAGGTGGCTCCCCCTCTACAGATTTCTCAAATGCCACACTTGGCCCCATGTTTTCACTTTACCAGGAACACATCTACGCCTTTCCCCACAGACCTGGGTTGTATTGAATTGCCTTTCGTTGAAAACAAATATTCAGCGCCTATAATGCCACTGTTGTCCTGTATTCCCAAAACAGTGACATAAGCGGGGGGCATCTCCCTCCCTTTTGCTGTTTTCCATCAATAGTATTAGCGCCGGCCGATAAAGACATTAGAGACCTGACTGCACAAGGTGAGGTTCAGTGCTGCAGTATGGATTGGAGCTCAGTTTCAGTTTTCTGGGCCCTGAGTTGTCAGGGGAAACATGTCATACCCAGGCAGACAGTATAGACTAGCCTAACATTCACGGCTGAGAACAAATAGGCTGGAGCATTCGTAGCTGGAGGATATTTAGATGAGAGAAGTGGATATCGAGAGAGCTTGTTTATCCCCATGAATTGCATTTTGTTAACAAATCATGTACACGTCAATATGTGCAGGTTAAATTCAGTTTGAATTTAACACACAGACAGCACTGTTAGAAACAGAAGGAAACACTATCGCTGATTGTACTTTATTGATCAAAGTATAATAAATAGGTCTAGATATGCACGTCTATTGGTATGGGGTTCTGTCTGAACTCCGAAGGACATAACAGGGACTGCTGCCATGTCTGCTATCGTGATCACGGTGTAGTCGTTAACTAATGGAGGTGGCGGAACTTCCAGTTGTTCATAAATGCCTGGCAATGGTGGGTAATGTTTTCACAGAGATCAATACTTGTCAGTGCACCTCCTTCTATACATATATTTGTCCTCCCCCAGGGATGTGGGAAGGGGTCTGTCTTGACAGGTGGAGGCCTGCTTTCAAGGGGCGATTATCTCAGACCGGTAACTCTGAGGCGATCTGTTTTCTTTCTGTTTCCATCTCTCTCGTCCTTCCTTTCTATTGGTCTCTCACTCCTCTCAATTCAGTGCGATTTAATAGCATCATGACAAGGTCAATATTGCGGTCGTGATACACATACAAATCAGGAAAACATTCATCATTCCAATCATTCCTGATGCTTGAAATCCTTCAGCTTATGAATCGCACATATTCAATGAGCTGTTTTCCAAATTGACCATTGCTACGTGTTCATTTTGTGGTCAATTAACAATTTCCAAAACATCCACTTCCGGAGGAACTTTCTTCCAACTGGCAGGGCAAACCCGTTTTTTTGATAATACATCCGATTGCTTGGTAGAGACCTTGGAAATGGTACCTTGAAGCAACTGGAAACAAAACATCTCCACAACACCAAATAAATAACTGCCATATTTTACTTATTAGGTCTGCACCTGCATCCTTCTTCTTTGCTAAACCCACTAGTGGTGTGCATACAGTCCCATCACCAGAAGAGCATGGTTAGCCAGCAATCTCTGCTACATCAATCAAGTCCGGATTCAACTCTGTCACACTAAAGGGGCCCATTCTCCATTGATGAAGGCTTTGATCCCTTTTGTCGATAATGGGATAATGAACACATGGTCAGCTTTTAACATCTGTTCCGACATCAGATTGAAGAGATAGTGGTACACAGCCAGAGGACTCAGATGGAGGGCTTTGGCCAACAGCTTCTGTGCCAAAATCAGACCTGATATATATGCCATAAGATCACCAAAAGTGTGCACAGATACTTTTCATCTTATGTTTTATTTTTTCGATTATTGCTGTTGTTTCTGAACATTGGGACCCGTTTCCTCAAACGAAACCCAATTAAGAACCATTGAGCCACTATGGGTCTAAGGTTAACATGTCCATAAGATGCGTCTGGAAAACGATGCCAGTATTTTCTCAGTGCACAGATAAAGTAAAAATATATGTAATCCCTGAGCTGAGAATATGTGTCCCCTTCCTTTTTCAACACTCCACATTAATGGTGGTGACTGAAAAGCTAAATGTGTGTTTGTGTCTATAATGTCCCACTGATAATGCACTGCACCATAGTCTGACAAGAAGTTGGCCTCTATAAATTCAATTTAAATCCTGTGTTATCAGTTTATTGTTTTGTGACTCACACCTCCATACATACACCATGGGCAACAGTAGTAGTGGTACACCTAGTGGTCACTGCATGTGCAACTCCTAATAACCAATCCACAACTGCCCTACAGACAAGCTAAAGGACAATTAGACGGAATCATATTATATTTGTATATAACCTGCCTTGTCTGAACAACCAAAGACTTTTCATCCCAAATGATGTTTGGGGCTAAGGGGGAAAAAAAGAGTTGCCTATGCCTTGGGTGGTGATATGGAGAATAACACACCGAGTGATACAGAGAGAACCAAGCGTTGACTGTTAGGGGAATTTAGAAGACGCGGCGTTGTTTAGATCGGGCACATCGCACTGTTTGAGTGACAGAAAGGCGCGTGCCGGCAGTTGAAATGTAGCCTACTTGTTGAGGCGTACTTTGGCCTAGTTCCTTTAGATGTGTTGGATCATTACAAAGAACTGGTTGTGTCTAGCAATGTCTTTCATCATTCAACCTGCCCCGCAAACCACCCCGCAGTTTATCCCAGAAAAATATTTTTCGGATCGTAAAAACCCGCCTGCACCGTGGAAATAACCCGGAGGACTGTGGGTTATGAGTCAACCAACACATCACTACAAGGCAGGTAGGCCTGTAGGAGCGATCTTCTGGTTTGTGGTAACGCACCTCTGTGTCTGCAGTGTGCGAACGTGTTTTCGTGAGGGATAACAGTCTCTGCACACGGCAGCGAGATCATCTAGCGGTTCCTGCCTTGCTTTTCCATATGTGTTTGTTGCTCGGCAGTGTTGTTTGAATGGGTGCATATGCTCTTCTTTGTTTGTTTTTCGCATGCGTGTTTGAATTTGAAGTGGCCACCACATCATTCTTTTGTTTCCCAGTCCATTCCATTCATTTTACACAGACAGACGGGACTCACCTTGCTCTTGGTGTCCTCTGGTTACATCCAGCGACTCTACTTCTTTGTCTGGGTACGGAAAACCCGAAGAGAAATCACGACATTTAACAGTCAATAGATTGAACATCAATTAGCATGATGCTTGGCGAGTGTTTGTCTGCAGTCTACTTATAGACCATCAATAACATTTCAAATAACTATCTACTACCAATAACCCTAACCTTAAACGCTATATTTAAACGTAACCCTTTTCCGAACCCGTACACTAACACGTATTCTAAACCTTGTTAATAGTATGAATATCTGTTGGGCATTTACAGGTAATTTTGACCAGGCAAATACAGTGTAACCCGTCATTTTCTTTAGTAATGGACAAAGCTATCTATAGGAGCTCTGCAATAGATGGGATAGCTGAGATAGGTGGGAATCAGACAGGTTGTGTGACAATGCTGTTGCTCTAAAAACGTCTTAGTCAAGCTCGATAACACAATGCCATGTTTTGAAAACATTCTGTATAATATGTGGAGAAAATGAGTAAATGTTGCTGCAAAAAGCATGAAAGGAATATCTGCTTGATTGTTTTGTGAATGTTGGACTTATTATTTTTTATTTATGTGAGAAAAAAAACTCCAATTGACATGTCATTTTTTCTCTCCCCTCACTCACAGCGTTCGTGTCATAGTTTGTCCTCCCTGGCCAATCGTATTTGTAGATGTCTAGTTGATTTTGCTAACCTATGATTACTGAATCTGCAGGTTGATCAAGAGCGTTTCTGCATTTGGGGTCATTTACATAGCTGAAGTATTCAGCTAAATCGAAGTCTCTTTCTAGTAAATGATAGCATTCCATATTCTCTGGTTGCTAAGCTCACTTTCCCAATAGTGAAAGTATGCATTCATATTTTCTACTTCAGCTGTTGAAATGTTTTCTTTTTTGCGTTAACTTGTGCTTTTTGGGCCATTTCTCTCTCTCTCTTTGGTTCTCCCTCTTTCTCTCACGCTCTCTCGTTCCTCAATGTTAAACAATCTAGCCCCAATACCAAGATGGCCACCCTGTCAACCTCAGCTTTCGACTGGCTCATTCATCTCCTCTCCTTGTCACCATCCCCCAGGTTGTTGCGGTAGATGCAAAGTGTTCTTCGTCAACTTTCTTGATATAATGACGGTTCATACAAATAATAGGTGAAAAAAAACCTACAGCACCCCGACCTGTGATGTGAAGGAGAACGGCAATATGCAAGTTGTTCACCTCTTGATTTTGGTTTTTCAACTGGGCTTCTTCTTGGTTGGCAGAAGTCTGTGTTTATTAAGTTGCATCAGAATTCTACTCTGTATTAAAAGTGTCAATGAAACGGGATCATTTCATTATTCAGTGAATGTCAGTTAAATGAACATGTTTTCTTTTAATTACTACATTTACAATTGATTTTCAAGCCAGAGTAATAAATGACAGTGTGACATGCTTAGAGGCATTTAATATGGCAAAACAAATAAAAATCAGAATACCCTTTTGGAAGGCATTGCAGTGCATCTTTGTCAGCGGTTGTGTAATGAAAACCATGCTTAATGGATTTGTTTAAAGTGGCCTAATGGTGTTCCTGGTTACCGTCCAACATTATTCCCAGAGGCAATGCAGCGATAATTTAGGCATTTAAAATGGGACCGTATATTTTGGTCAAGGACACAGATCTCATAAGTATTACTCCGATATGCCAACTGAACAGGGTGTCTTTGGAGCAAGCGCTTTATTTCTGTCCAACTTGTGTTGCTTTGATTGCGATTTCACTGAACCTGACAGTGCAAACGATAGAGCGAGAGAGAGAGAGAGAGAGAGAGAGAGGGAGAGAGGGAGAGAGAGAGGGAGCGAACGCAGAGTGTGATTGTGAGAGGTAGAGCTTGGCTCCGTGAACAAAGATCAGTGATGATATGAGTCTCGATGCACCTGTCAGTGTGGACCAGATCAGGTAATAAGGATATACTCCCTGAGGATGTTAACCGTGCTAACGAACCCATTAGCCGCTCATGTGCGAATCACAAGGAATCACAGAGGAAGCTGGTATGTTCAAACGTGGCAGCCAAATTAAAATGCTCTGCACATGGCCCTGAAATGTAAATACCCTGCCTTTGTAACAATGGTTCTGGTCTCCTCCTCTGCTCCTCTAATCGGCTTTTAAAGGGTTCAGGATTAATGGTTGTGTGCTGTGATAAAACAGCAGGCTTTTATTATAAACCTACAATAGTCCAAGCTGTGCTTTAAATGGAGCTAAAATGTAATCTGTATGTTGTTTTACTTGTCCATAATAAGTAGTTATGTTGTTGTTGCAGGTTTTTGCGTAGAAAAGGTTGTGTCTTGTGTTGCAGATTTGATATGAAAATAAACACTGGCATTTCTTTGCCAGGTAGACAGTGTAGTTGTGGATAGTATATTGTGTACGTGTTGTCGTTTGTTTTCATGTGTCATCCAGCATGTTTCATCCAGTATGGTTGACGCAACATGCAATGCTACACACACATTAATGACATCAAGTCTTGTTCCCCCACAGTCTCCTTAATTATTGGTGCATACTGCAATATGGCCTGTTCTTTTTTCTTACAATAAGAACAATCGTAACAAATCACTGTTGATTGAGGTTAAGTTGGCTAAAGAAGCTATGTGTCCATTGTTTTGTTGTTAGGTTCCCTACCTCTGGAAATACTTGCTTGAGGAGGAGCCAGTAGCCGTGTTTCATATGACTGCAGGGAATAATCTTGCACCTTAGTAGCGCCAGAAAGGAAGTAGAAGAATAGTTCTGGACCTGAATGGAGATTTGATGATTGGGACTGTTCCAGGTGATATGAGGGCAGAGTGCCGTTAATTTCCATTTTAGTGTCTAGCTGTCCCAGAAAATAGCAAGAGGTGTCCCAAACGATCTGCCCCCAAACCTCTCCCTCATTTGTCTACATTAAAGTTGCATGGTGTGTGGTCCTCGCCAGTAATATCTGGGACAGTTTTATATTTAGCCTTGTCCGCAAGCACCTTGAAAACAGGGTAACGATGTCTCCTCAAACCCTGTCGACACTGTGGCACTAATAGTCTCGCTCTTCCTCGTGCACCTGCATATAAATGCCTTTCCCAAATACCTAAAAATGCAATTAAAAGACACATAAAGAAATATTCTCAATGTGTTATTTATTTTTGTTTGGCAGTTAAAGGTTCATGGTACATTTGCATGAAGATACAAGTCAAAATAATATTTTTTTCTTTTTTTTTTAAAGCACTGGCAACCAAAGCTAATTTCAAAGATTCTGGGAGAAGCAGTTTTTCCCACAGCAGTTTTTTTAACCAGCTCTATACAGAATTGTGATCTTCTGAGCTTAATCATGTGGAGTCCATAAACAAAGACAAACATTTCCCTTGACATGCTTTGTTTGGCATTTCAGCAGGTACTATCAGCAGGGCTAAATACAGCCTCGATATTAATTGCATCCTTAGTTGTAAAATCGATGTCAATTACAGCAAACCAAGTTGTTGCAACCTGTAGTCATTATCTATACTTGCAATCTCTATTTTAGAGGCCATTTTACAGCGGGCTAGCGTTAACCCCTTGTGGTATGAAAACTCCTCTCAAGTAACTGTGATGTAAAAACAATATAAACTGCTGTGTACAACTTTTAGTTGTTCCTGTCATGCTGCTATTTCGCTAACCATATTTTCCCTTTTACAAGTCAGACATTTTACCACATTAGGTTACGAAGACACACAATCCAAAGCGTTACTTTGTGGAAAAAGTATTATATAGACTCTTAGCATTAACCTTAACCCTAACTTCCCAATTACATTTAGGTGTTATTTCATCTATCATGTAGAATAATTATTTCACTGCTTATGTGGGGGTATGTGTCTTTGTTGCCAGTGTTTGGATGGTGTTTGGGGAGCAGTTTGTGATGTGCCTGATGGCGGGCATTGTACTCTGAGAGCAGAAAGAAGTGATGGTTTGGCAGAGTGTCGCAGTGTTTCATGCGGGGCAAAGTGTGGCATGTCAAACTGCTGCAGTGGTGTCAGCAGCTGGGATGTTTTCAGTGCTCATTCTCTTTGTTCGCTTGGCTCATTTCATTCATGAAGGAAGCTGTCAGGGCACCAGGAACCCTCTGCAATAATGCCACTTTTCCCTGTGTACTTTTTATTTCTCTCTTCACAACACTCTCTACCCTCAAATCAGGCCAGTTCAAGAAATAGATTGACATGGCAAGATAAATGGAAAATTTGGTCCAAATGCAATATGAGTAGACCAGATTCAATGTGACTGAAAGGTCTCCCCGCCTTACTCCTAACTTCCTTCTAACTAACTGACAAGCAAGTGTTCTCAATACATCTTGAAGAAATGGTTTTAGGTTTAATAATGAAATAATATGATCATCATTTAATAGTCATGTAATAGACTACAATAGCCGACGAGTCATAATCCCCATAAAATATGTGATATTGATTCTAATTGCATTACACTATTCATTCGCTCCAGAAGAAATGTTTTAATTACCCCGGCTTACCCCGGCTCTGTGTTTTAATACCCTTGTAAATCTCATCAAAGCAAGGTGATGTTTGTCAATATATTTGCTTCAATTAACTACAAAAAAAACGTTGGGTGCACTGAAAGACAGTCCAGAAATTACTTCAACATATTTATGAACTTAGACAATCCATCCCTTTCCCATGACATTCCAAATTGAGCTCAAATGCTGTCCTTTAGTCATCTGTGATATGTCTGTAGAACTGACTGGGTCATAGTGTAGGCATTCATTGTTCATGAGTGCCAACTTTTTTGGCTTGACCTTGAACTGCTTTTGTGGGCCTGTATGAAAATGTGTTGTTGCTTGGGGAACGAAATAAAGGCACCATTCAGCCAGTAGGACCCTTGCCTTTAAGTAAGTATAGCAAAAACATACTAGATAGCCTGTAGCATGGTATGTTATCATTATTTTTTGTTCATATTATGTTATCCTTAACATTAATGCTATCACTAGTTGCATTTTCAACAAAACATTTTAATAGAAAAACTAGCAAGTTTGCAGTAAACTATGCTGTAATTAAATTACCGATGTTCCCTGATTAATGTCTGGAGATAAACATCTTGAGCCACCTTGCTTGCCTTATGCCTTTGCCTATAATTCAAGTAGCATTGCCTATACATTCTGTTGAAAATAATTTTATGAAGAAACTTACTTAGTTGTGAGAGTCTACTAGAGTCTACTAGAGTCTACTAGACTGCAGGCCGTCATCTGAGCACCATTCTAACCACATTTTAGCATAAACGTTTGAGGACAATACCTTGAAAACACATTGGATCAGGTTGGATCCAATGCATACACACCAGCAACTCTCCAGATAGAGGGGCTGATATGGTTTTGTACAGCCTTACGTGGCAGTTAATATACTTAGTGCCTTTCATCAAGAGCACGATGGTAGGAGATAATACAACTATAAGATCCAGGACAAGAAATAATCTTGGGTTACAGAAACACACAGCCTGTTATTGAAGTAATTTCAGGGGCACACTTAAAGAGACTTGGCACCCTGATCTAGTTGACCAACTTGGAAAAATAAACTCCTACAGTTATTTTATTCCAATTCAAGCACTCTCAATGGTTTCTAATAAAACAGAATGTCTATAACATTATGCAATACCAGTGTTTCCCCTACATTGTTTCCTACGGCGGGGAGTGGGTGGGTGGGTGAGGGGGGGGGTTGCGTGCCGGTATGCTGGCATCAACAACACGAAAGGCTTGATGCGTAAAATGCTAATACATCCTCCCTGTACACCAGTCTCGCTTGCTTGTCAACTTTATTTTCCTACCATTATTTCTGATGAAGTTTACTCCCACCACACATAGCATCTATGAACTTTATTGCTTTTTTCCACTGGCTGGTTTAATAGCTTACCAGTTTAAACCAGTAATACTACAGCGATCCCCAAAAAATAAGAGAACATTTGAATTACACCTCAGGTCTCTAACTATATTAAAGCACTAGATCTTTACTGTACATTGTGTCAATTGTTGATAACATAATGACGAAAAATCACCAACCGATTGACACCTGGAACAAGTAAAATCACATGGCTGAATTTCATCATGGCAACTTAGAATGTGACTCGTGTGTATGGCCCCCATTCTCCTGTATGCACTCCTGACAATGTCTGGGCTTTCTCCTGATGAGACAGCGGGAGGTCATTTTGTAGGGTTCTGGCAGTTTTCCTCCTGTTCCACCCTCGTACAAAGGACTAGATACTGATCCAGCTGCTGGGTTGATGCCCTTCTACAGCCCTGTCCAGCTCTCCTCATTTATAAGGAGGGAGGAAGGAGAGAGGAATTGTCAGAGGCCATTCCATTTGTGTGGCTCGTCTTGCTGTAGCTTTTCCAGGGCACCTGTTGTCACTTTCATTTGAACCAAAACAGGTGATATTTATTCACAGTTGTTTATGCTTCCTAACTGGACAGATTGATATCCCTGAAGTAGAACTTGCTGTTATACTGTGATTATTGCATGTTACCAAGTAGGATGATACTACACTTTTGAGCAGTGTAGTATCTTACTACTTGGAGTAGTCATAAGTCATGCTAGTAATGCTGAAGACGAACTTTGACCCTGCCGAAGCTATGTCATTTCATGGCATAAAAACATATCTTTTTCTTTGACTTGTGAATGACATTGATAAACTAACTATTAATATTGATTATGATGATTGATTTTTTTCGTCCAGTGAAAAGACGAGAGCATTGTGGAAACCCCTCTTTTACTCCACAAGAGATCAGGGGTCTATATTACCCCAGAAATCATGCATGGATGCGTACTTTAAAAATCCACCAGAAATACTAGACCATCTGGGAACTTTTGGCATGCTATCTTCAGCATACTATAGTTGGAGACACTAATCTGGCCTACTATCATAGTATTTCTGTGTGTGCATGGCCCTGGAACAATGAACAATGACCTTGGGTGCGAACAATTCTGCGGTTAGGAACACATCATAAATCGGATGTTGAGGTGGACGGGAGGATTTTCTCATACTGCGAGCAACCCTCTGAGGTCTGCTATGAAAAGGAGCCAGGGATGTGAGTGCTGGTTCTCCTCAGTGGGGGAGGGTGGTGGACAAAAGAAGTCCTGGCATTGGTATGAGAGAGAGCTGGCAGCGTTAAGGGCCCACCGTCCACCTGGCTTCAGTCACCATTGTTCCTCGCTCTGGCATTATCTTTCATTGTTGATGGCATTTACCTCAGCAATGAACAATGAACCTTCAATGGATTGGGGGGGTTGGGAGCTGGACATGCTGGTGATGGACTGTCCGGTGTGTAACATCAGGCCACCCTAGTAAGACGGGTGGCGAACATGTATCTTCCACATGAACCAGTGAATTAACCACCTCGTGATGTTGCTCACTAAAGTTGGTCAGAACGTTCCCTGACTGACATTAACCGTCTGTCAGTCAACAAAAGTTATTGAAAAAAAACCTGTTCAAACGCTATTCCTCTCCTTTTCCCTCACACGGTTCAGATCGAACCCCCCCGTTTCACTCCGCTTTGGTGAGCGAATTTCTGTTGGGTGCTGAGAATGACCGGGATATATCCGCCGGTGGGAAGGGAGCGAGCACGCATCCCCATCAGGACAGAGGTACCCTGTGCGACGGCACAGGCTCCCACCCCGGACAGATTATCCGGTGTGGATGTTTGAGAATGATAATGAGATCAAAACAGCCACGCTAAGCTAGGAGAGAGAGGGCTAGAGAGCGAGAAGGGGGTAGAAGGAGAGGTGGAAGGAGAGACTGAAAGACACGATGGGGGAGAGGAGAAGAGAAAGAGGGAGAGAGAGCGACAGCTCCGATAAATTGCAGAAGCAGAACCACTTGAGCATAAAATTAGATTTTACAAATGTGTTGTTACCTGACAAGCCTCTGAAGGAGGAGATATCACAACATTATAAGGCTGCATGAGTGTTACTAATCGTATCAAATAAATAAAGGTAGCTCTTAGCTTTGATTGAGTTAGATGTATATCTGGTATGGGTCTAACTTAATTGAAAGCCTTTTCTCATTATGAACTTAAACATTATATGGGTCCAAATGCAATGTAAAATATGAAACAAGATTATTTGTAAAAGTGTCCCCCAGAACGAGGCATTCGTTTGAGTGGTTCTACAGGATCAGAGTGCAGACATTGCAGACGTCGTGAAGTGAAACATTTCATCTCATGAGTGAACAGGAGATTAGGGCTCATTTTCCAAAGCAGGCACATTCCTCCCTTTATGGCCATTCCAATAGAATGATTCACGACATTCCATATATTCCAAGAAGAGGTGTATCGCTGTCATCTATATAAGCACTATATTGATTTTCGGGCTTCTTTTAGTACACATTTCATTATCGCTGTTATAATGACAAGCCCTCCACCAATGTAACGTCGGGAAACCATTCTGGTTGTATTTACTTTGGCTTGTTAGGCCGAAAATAATAACGAGTCATGCTCAGCCAATCAGAACCAAGTATGTTGAAGCGGTTCAGAGAATTGACGTGTTGAGGTGTAATCCTGCTTGAGAGCTGAAGATTAGAGCTATCATCTAGGTTTAGCTCAGCGATGTAACTTGGTTATGAAATGAAGACCACGTGTTTCATCAGGTCTGTTTTTTCACGCAGATTAAACATAATTAAAAAAACGTAAAGCTTGAAGTGCCACTAAAAATTCAAAATGAAACAAAAGCCTCTGAAAGTCAGCATTTTCAGTAAAACGGAACCGCAAGCTTTCTGGTGCCCCAATGTACTCAAAGCGGCGGTTGAGTTGCTGCTGTAGCCTTTGTGCACAAGCCCCGCTACCTTGGACATCCCAGTGCTACCTCCAGATGACATATCCAGAATCGGCTGTTGAGAACGCGCCTGTCTTTCACACACTGTCAGCGTGGGTACCTCTTATTACAATACAAAAAGCCTCATTCCTCACTGTGTTTTTCAGGCACATTGCATTGGTCATCGGCCGCTTGCATCTTTTCTCTCATTCCAGTGCTTTGCAGACTCGGGGAGCAGAAAAACAATACACATGCTGATTGACTTGAAAAAACTAAGTACAAAGGAACTAGCTAACACCTTTTATACAAGAGCACAATGATATTGTGTCATTGTTTGTGTTCTGGCGTCGTTCTCTGGTCTGGCAGTATGGGAATGTGAACATGAACAATGGATGGTCAGCTACATTAATTAAAGACTGGTTTATAGCAGAACTGGTATCGTGTGACCAGCAATTCTCCTCTCTCTATTGTACTCCTTGCTGGAGTTTGCTGTAGCCACGATACTAATTAGATCGCCAGCAATAATGTTTATTCATGTTTTACAGAAACTAACAAACCACATTTTTGTCATGTGATAGAGACATGCATGTACACACATGTAGCCTATAGAAAGAAGTAAGACAAGCGTTTCTATAAATGCTCCAGACTATATAGTTATTTGGGTTTCTTAGGACCTAGAATTTGATGATAGAAGGAGGTTTGCTTCATACTAGGACGGACAACTGTCCAGAAGTAGGACATAGAGGCCTTGTTCGACCACAACACACATTAGATTGATACTATTTTTCTGTGGAATTTCACTGGAACAGCAGTATTCTTGCTTTCCCCTTACCACCACTGGTATTCAAATGAAACAAGAGATGTGTGTTGTTTCAGGGGCAACATTTGCATATTTAGCTAGAATGGACCGGTGTTTACTATAATTCATGCGTTGTTGGGATAGGGCATGTTAAACGTTTCTTTAGTGCATAGTCTGACAGAAAACACAAATCAAATCATAGTAAGTATCAAGAAAACAGGATGCATTTGCTGAAGATTTACATTACACAAGGCCATCAAACTGTTGTGTATGAAATGCTTGTTTTGGGCTTTTCCCTTTTCTCGACATGGCTGTTATGTGCTTTAAATGCAGCAGTGTTGCCACATTAAGGCCAAATCATGAAAAAAGGCAGCTGCAATTAGTAACAGTTTTTTTTGCACCAGGCTACAACCCAAGAGATTAATTAGGTCCTTTTGTGAGGCATGCTAAGAATAGGAAATATGTTCATACGCAGCCTGTTGACGGAGATTCGTAAAAACAAATCCTAAATCTAAATGTTTAATGTAAATATGCATTTGTGTTGGGATATACATTTCATTATGTTGTGTAACTGGAGACTTATTCTGTGTTACTTTCATTAAAATGGGCCTCTGTTAATAAGTGTGCATTTCTGTGCATTATTGCAGATCTGTTTTCCAGTCATGAACATAAAATGTTTATTTTTTTTGGCTTTCAACTTTACAATTTCATTTGGGAGAGAGAAACAATCCTTAAGTAAAAAACCAAAATAACATTGACCATGCTCAATCATTTGATGGGCATCCGAAAGGCTCTGTGTTCTGAGAAATCTTCGACAATGACCTTCAAATTTAAGCTCCTCGCCCTGATGTTTTCAATAGACAGTACGGCAAGCCCACTCAGTCTCTCCTGTCCCATCTCCCATGCTACACCCCAGGCATGTTTTGATACGTTTAGTTTGGAAAAGGAGCACTCCGTAGTGGCTGTCGGCAATGTCAGGAAGAGGACCATTACTGTTTGATGAAATGGCTCTCTGAAAAACACAGCATTTTTTGATTTACATCTCTCGGGTAAGAGCCAGTAGGCAGTTAGAAACCTGTTGCTACGATGTGCCTTTTCACTTTCCCATTAGATGGATGGGTAAATACATAATCATCTATCTATTTCATGATCCCTGACTCCCTGGGTTGTTCTCCTCTTTCCCACAATCCCCAGGCTGGTTTGGCCTCTGTCTTTTGTCATAATCCTCCTCATTTACTCTCCAGTTGGTGGTACATTGTTGGGGTTGGTGGGGGAAGAAGCTGAGCAGCTTGCTAGCTTAAGTTGTTTGTGGTGGTACAAGGGCAATAAATGAATAAGATCTATTATAAAAAAGTATCTTATAAAATATACAAAAGTGAGGATAAATACTAAGTGAGTTTTGAGTGTGAATAAACAAGCCTTTTAATACCTTATAATATTGCCAATTTTTGTTACTAATAAATTGACAAACCTACCCAAAATATTTTAAAGACATTTTTACTTTTGTCAACATCTCAGGCCATTTGTAATGTTGGAAATGTGCGTAATTTGTGGATGTCTTTATCAACATACCTGCCATTTAAAAAGTATGTGTGCTTCAGGAAAGACTTGTCTTGAAAAAGTCTACACAGAAGAATGGAAGAAACTGCTCTAATCTAGCTTTGCAAAGCAGGTAGTCTCAGTGCCCTGCCAAATTAGCTTCTAGAAACTTCTGAATAATGGTCTGAAAATGTATGTACACAAAATATGGAAAGTAATAGGGTCGGATTACTTTTCAGAAGTGCTGTATATAGTATGCACTTCATGTAGTTACATTTGTGTGATCAAGAAAGAAAAATAAATGGCAGCTCTCCAGCAAAACATTTCATACCACATCCCACTAGAACAATCTAAGCCTGTAATGACTCAGCTGACCACCGGAGGAAGACAAACCTATGTGTATTCAACAGAGAAACATTTGCTTCACTTCACAATTTTTGCATTATGATATTGACATATATCATGTAAAGATATATATGCAAACATATAAAGCCCATAGAACCCATGATCAGGAACTTTCAGCTTGATTTTAAACCCATGCTGATATAATGCTGTCCAATTTCCTAATATTTTTAAACACTTAAAACATAATCTTCAGATTGAACCTCAAACTGCCATTTTTTTTTAATCCATGGCATTTCAGTTAATGCTCTTGAAAAGCTGGCCAATCAGTAGTTTATAGTTGATCAGCTGGCCAATTAGCAGGTAATAGTTGATCAGCTGGTCAATTATCAGCCTTTTTTTCCCAAAAAGTGGGGATGCTGCGAAAAATGTAAATAAAAACAGAATGAAATCATAGGCAAATTATATAAACCCTAAATACAATAGAGCATAGTATCATCCCATGTCACCCCTCTCCTCCAAGCTCCCCTGGCTTCTGGTAGGAGCTCTAATCCACTAAAAGACCATGGTGCTTGCCTATGGTGCAGCTAAGGCAACTGCACCTCCCTACCTGCTCCTTCCCGTGCACTCTGATCTGCCACTTAATTTTTTTTTGGCCACCCAACCTTCATGGGTGGGCAGCTCCCACTCAGCCAAGACCAAACTCTTCTCTGTCTTGGCACCTCAGTGGTGGAACAAACTTCCCCTTGAAGCCAGGACAGCAGAGTCCTTGCCAATCTTCCCGAAAGCGGCTGAAAACCTACCTCTTTGATTAGTATCTTAATTAACTAGTGTATCCCCACCACCCGAAAAAAATAGATGCACTTAACTTTAATTTCTCTGACACTGACTTTGCCAACTAATGGCCTTGATGAAGGGAAGTGTTCTTATGATGATTGTCAGATGTTGGTTTTCCAAGACATCTTAAGAGGAATGCGCGTATTGTAGCTCTCGATAAAAGTGTCTGCTAAATGACTAAAATGTAACATTTTGTACAATGACAACATACCAAATGTTGAAACTAAGACATTTTATTCTTTCTTGAAAAATATATGTGCACTTGGAATTTGATGCTAGCAAAACGTTTCTAAAAAAGTGGGACAGGGCACATAAGACTGAAAAAGATGTGTAATGTTTAATTCTGGTGGAAAATCACACACATAATTAAGTAAATTGTCAACAGATCAGTAACATGATTGGATATTAGAAGATCACTCCAGAGAGGATGGGTCGGCCTGAAGTGTGGAGGAAGAGGGGTTAAGTGTGGGGGCCAATAGGGCAACAATTTAAGAACAACATTTGTCAACATATAATTGCAAAGTATTTGGGGATCCTATCTTCTACAGTATATAATATCGTGAATCTGGAGAAATCTCTGAATACAAGGGACAGCACTGCGTTAAAAACAGACACAATGGAAATCACTGGATGGGCTCTGGAACACTTTCAAAAACCATTGTCTGTGAACACAGTATAAAACAAGATCCTTAACAACAGCCACCTACTCTGGGGCCGGGCTCATTTGAGATGGACTGAGATGATGTGGAAAACTGTCCAGTGGTCGGATGAATCAAAATGTGGATGCTGAACTAAAAAGGAGAAGGACCACCCGGCATGTTTTCATTGCACAGTTCAAAAGCCAGCACCTGTGATGGTATGGGGGTGCATTTTTGTACATGGCATTGGTGACTTTCTTATCTGTGAAGGCACCAATAATGCTCCTGAATATATGCATGCAGGTTTTCAAGCCAAATATGCTGCCATCTAGACTACTCTTTATCAGTAAAGGCCTTGCTTATTTCACCAAATCACATTTGGCACATATTACTAAAGCATGGCTCATTAGTAAACGAGTCTGGCATGCATGCAGTCCAGACCTGTCACCTATTAAAAACATTTGAAGCATTATGAAGCAAACAACATGACAAAGGACACCCCAAAATGGTGAGCAGCTGAAATCCAATATATCAAGCATGGAATTACATTTTACTTTCAAAACTGAAGCAATTGATCTCCTCAGTTCCCAAGTTCCCAGTTCCTGGAATCAAATACAAACATGTATGTGTGTATTATTTACAAAAACAATAACATTTCCTATTTATAAGTTTGCAACATTTCATATTTTGTCTTTGTACTATTTTCCTTCAAACATATGGATAAATGATTTGCATGTCTTTGAATTCAGTTTTTATTTGCATTTTATGATGCGGGCCAACTTTTTGAAAAACCTGTTTTCCCTTCCCCAATTTTGTCACATAAAAAAAAATATTTCTTAGGCCCTGTGTCAGTGATACAACTCCAAACAAACATAGTAGAGCCAATTAATTGTAATTTTTCTGACACTGGTCTTCCAAATGTCCACTGTTAGAAAAGGAAATGTGTATAAGGAAACAGACAGGGAGTACTAAACTCAACTGTTTGTAGTACACATGTATTTGGTTCTGATAGCATTTACTGGAGAAAACCTCTCTTACTGAAATGCACTGAAATCTTCTTTAAAGCCATGTCTCTTTTACCAACAGAGTCACGTTTCAATACCTGACAACTTCAGTTAACTTTGCAGGCCCAATCCACCTGAGGGAGTAGCTAGAGTGTGATGATAGCAGGAAATCACTCCTGATGATGCCTTCTCAGCCACCAATATAGCTTGTAGTTTTGTTACATATTTAACAAATCTGTGTATCCTACTACAATGCTCATTAGCTAGCAGTACAATTAGGAAGTTGAGACCTGTTCAACAGAAAAGGACAGATTTGCTCCAGATCAATCTTCCAAAAATATTTAAATATTTGAGGAGCTCATTAGGGCAGTTATTCATCATTTAGCATAAACTACTTTTGTTTGTGACAGGTCACACTAACTGAATGTAGCCAAGAAAGTTAAAGTCTGTTCAAGAATGTACAAGAACATTTATTGCATTTCGGTCGGCAACTAAAGGAGCTAAAAGCCCCTAGGTCTCCGTTTCTTTACATTTCTATATTATGCAAATTCCATTCAAGTTAACAGTTACCTAATGCAATTTAATAAGATTTCTCTATGAAACGGTAGACTTTTTGTTTGCTTCATCTTCTACCAAGGTTGTTATGCATGGGTTGGGATCTGAAGAGGTCTTAGAATTAGCTGACAGCTGACTGAGGCTCTCCTAACATGGACTCTATAATAGTAGAATAGACTTGGCTCCTACCTTTTCCGCTTTGCAAATAGTAGCAGAGGTCTGTGATACTGTTGCAGAGGGTATCAGCGGGAAACAGGTGCTGACTCTGACCTACGCAATGGGCCGTCTCCAGGCAAAACACAGATATTGATGGAAAGTTCTATCGATCTGAGACAACATTTCTATGCTCTCCTGATTTCTATTTCTACCCACTGAGGTGTGTGTGTTTTGAAATATACCCAGGGAAATCGTTTTTAAATGTAAAACTATAATACCTGAATAGTCTACTGTGCCGGCTCTAAGTTATATAAGCCAGTTGCGTTTTAATGTGAAAATAAATGACAACCTAATGGAGTAGAGGAAAAGGCTGAGCTCCTTTTTGGAGGGGAGACATTTTCTGTTTCTTTTCCAGTACCCTCACTTATTCCTATTACTGTGAGAGACTTCAAAGCTACTGTTGATATTCACTCCCTAAAAATGGAGTGGAGTTCTCTCTGTTTACCTAGCAAATCTAGTGTATTGCCAGAGTTTAGTGCAAAAGCCCAGCCGTGGTTTCAGACAACATTAACCAGCCACCCAGACAATAAGTTGGTCAACAACTTGTGAATTTCTTCTTTATTTCAGGTGGGATTTTCGAACAAACTGAGGGCCCTGTTCCACTGGTCAGCCCCGAGGAGCTTGCCTTTAAATTTGCGGTCAACAACATCAACAGAAACAGGACTTTATTGCCCAACACAACGTTAACATATGACATACAAAGGATAAATATTTTTGACAGTTTTGAGGCATCGAGGAAAGGTGAGTGACGCATTGTGTTTTCTTCAGGATGTCAATCATCCAATTCCAGCCTTCAAATCCAGCCATAAGGAGCAACATTGAGCACATTGCATTGAACCAGGCTGGGCATTGTCTACTGGGATCGGGGACATTCACCTTATACTCAACCATTTAAGATAAAGGTTTCAATCCCAGTCGGACTGGGTACATATCTGGTATTTAAAAAACCAGTGAGCCCATGTTTGGAGTGGATGGAGACAAGGCAGAATGAAAGCATTGGACTACAACACGTATTCCATCATCTGGCATCGCCAGTCTGTCTGCCATGGGATTTTTGTTTACTAATTCATAGTGCATATGGTATAATTTGCTGCTTTAGTGAACTTTGGTTTGATTTCAGTTCTGTTAGTACCCTGTGAAACAAATAGTTCTCTCTTTGGTTTGAATCTACAACAGTTTTTCCATGGTCAACAAAGTCATCATACATTTTACAAGTATATATCTCAGTAATTGAACACTGTATGTGATGAGCTGTCAATCCTATATTTAACTATGTCTTATTTCTTGCCATTCTAGCCTGTGACCAACTGTCTTTAGGTGTAGTGGCAATCTTTGGGCCATCTCATAGTTCGTCCTCAAATGCCGTCCAGTCTATCTGCAATGCATTGGAGGTGCCACACATCCAAGTCCGATGGAAACACCATCCGATGGACAACAGGGACACATTTTATGCCAACCTCTACCCAGATTACTCCTCTCTCAGCTATGCCATCTTGGATTTGGTGCAGTTCCTCAAGTGGAAGACGGCCACAGTCGTATATGACGACAGCACAGGTGGGAGGTTTTCTAACAAATCGCAACTCAGGTTGCGTGATACAAATCTTTCTGAATATTTGGTTGTATATTTTGATCTGTAACATTGTCAAATTGAAAAAAGCACACTATTGTGTGTAGTATCAATGACAAAAAACGAAATACAACCACTCTCAAATTTATTTTTTGACTTAAAATGATTTTAAATGTTATTTTTTCGGTGCGTCTAGAACAATATTCAAAGCAGATTTTGGACTGTGAAATGTGTTCTATTTTCATCATTTAGTCTGCTTGCACTTGGTATTTGCCTTTGTGTATTTTGTGGGTATTTAAAAAAAAAGTTCAATCATGTTGTGCATGGCTGTTAGCTTTCTGATGTTTGTTTCCTAAAGGTCTTATTAGACTGCAGGAACTGATAATGGCCCCCTCCAGGTATAACATCAGGTTAAAGATTCGCCAGCTCCCCCTTGATGGGGAGGACACCCGGCCTCTCCTCAAGGAGATGAAGAGAGGACGGGAATTTCGCATCATCTTTGACTGTGGCCACGAAATGGCTGCACAGATCCTCAAACAGGTAAGAGCTGACTAGCATTGTCCAGAGAGGACATCATTGATAGATGATATGAACAAGATTGAATTACTATTCTTGTTTGTCGAACATTCTAGAAATGGACTTGTCATTAATGTCTATATTTCTTTCTCACTTGTTCTGCTGTATCTGTAATGTCTCCAAGGATGAGGGGGAAAACATTTGTTGAGCACCATAATAAAGGTTTTGAGAACTCAAACCATAAGTACATACAACTAAGAACTATAAGGAATAAAGACCAATCTATGGGCAGGGAACTTGAGACGGGTGAGAAGACATTAGTGATCAATAAACACTAAGGATAATAAACTGGACGTAGAAAGCAAATACCTAGAACCTTAACAATATTCATTAAATAGAAATATAACAACGTCTTTTTAAATATCTTTTTAAGCACAGTATTGTGTGAGATTTGCGGTGCTTTCAGTTTTTGACGTGATGTTTTATTTTACACTGCTGGGATACAGGTGAAATTATGTCATTTTTAATGTTGTAAATCAACCCTCACTAACATTTAGTATGTGTCTGGAAACAAATGTCTGATTAAATTGTCTAATTCAACTGATATATTGTCCACTGTAATCTGCAGACACTTGTGAAAGACAGATCATAATCTGCCTAATAAACTGCAATATATTGCTTATCGGCCATAACAGTCTCTTCACTCATGCTGTTAAGAGGCATGTCTTCTAGAGGCAAATAATGTCGCTCAAAGAATATAATCCTAATTCATTCTGACATAAGTAGTTCAATTGACTTTTGATGTTGTAAAAATGTGGGGCTGTCTGAATAAATATTCAAGCTCCAATGGTATTTAGACTGCAAGATATTTTCAGTTATTTTTGCTTTTTCATCCAGCAATCTGCATTTGAAACAATACATTGACTAGTGTAGATTTTCTCATTTTTATTTAATTTAAGGGCATTTTAATCCATGTGTTGTGAACCAATTAAAATGGAGAAAGCATTTTATACACCGTCTTCCTGTAATAGGGAACCAAGATAATTTAGACAAATTCCATTATTTGTGGATGAAGTAAGGAAAAGTACTGCATTCGGTCCAATATTCCCAGCACGTTAAGACTACAATGAGCTCTAAGAACTCATTGTCTGAATTTGCAGTGCGTTTTAGTTGTTTTGGCCTAGTTTTGTTGTGAGACCAAGAGCAATTTAAATTTGTGTCATTTGCATTCTGAGCAAGAATAGGATTCTTCGTTCATGTGTTCCCTGCCATGATAATCCTGAATGAATAACATCAGATGCACGATGGCTTCTGTGATGCTGTGCTTGAACCTGACTCCACCCCCTCACCCAGCATCATTTATATACATCACTGGTATTTACTGTATACTATATGATATTTACAAAAGACAAGGAAATGTATAGCCACTACTGTTGGACAATTGTGGATAGCTTATGAAGTGTATGTTAAAATGGTCCTACATATGTGTAATAGTCCTTCAACACTATGGCAGTGCACTGCACTCATATGGCTTTTGCTGATCGTCCCAGGACCTCCCAACAAGGTCTGCGAAACACTTTCAGACCCACCTGAAAAGCACTTCCCAAAATCAGTTCATATCCCCCCTCAAGGTATGGAGAAAATGCGTGGTAAAACCAGGCAGGACCTTTGTCCCTGTCCCATAACCACATCCCTGGAGTCGTTCGAAAAGCTCAGGCCCTCTTTAGCGACGGTTTCCACCCGGGGGCCCTTTGTTACGTCTCTTTAAGTGGCACGGCCACCTGGGGAGGGGAGAACAGGTCCGGGCCAACGAAATGAAATTAGGTTGACGAGGAACCGGGTGAGTCGGTTAATGGAATGCAGAGACCCCGAAACAAATGTATCTCTGTGTGACTTTGAAAGTGCAGTTTATGGGAGGTACAGTTTGTGTCTGTGTGTGAGTGGTTTGCATATTACAGCATGTTCACTTTTGCATGTGAAAACATTCATCCACCTGGTCCAATCTCACTAAACTTAAAGTGGGATGTTCAACTGCACCTCCGGGTGGCCTGTCCTAAAACCCCAACGCCTGGAGGATCGATGGAGATCCCACATTATTTTGGTTTCCGGTGTTGACTGCTGGGGGCTCATTGGCTACTGCAAGTAGCTATGGCACTGGACGCTAAAGGAGAGTCAAATGGAGTGAAGCACTGTAGAATATGGTCGGTTTTAAGAACTGCTAAAAACTAAGACCACATCGCCATTGTCCTGCTGCTGTCTGAAACCTCACTTGATATGCGAGTGCAACACTGTTACATGGTGCCTCCCGTATAGTGAGTTACACTATTCAATGGCTCTGAAGCACCAACATACCGTATATGACTTTTGCAGGTTTCAAAATTCCGACCGGAATCTCACTAAACTAAACCTGAGAAAATACTTTTAGTGATAGTTACCCTGTAATGAAAATGACATTTTAGGAAGGTAATCATCCAAGAAAATCATAGATATTGTCATAATGTCATCCGTCGGAAATAATGAATCCCCTAATAGCATTCCTGGTGTCACAAAATTGCTGTCGATGCAGTAGATGGAGGAAATACTTTGGGTAAATAAGCAACATGCATTTAAATCTATATCTGCATTACCTATGGTATTCTTCACGACAGATGGTACAATTAAGCAGTGTCACCGTGGGATTGTGGGACATTTGAATGTAGATGGAGTGAAACGAGGGGGACGGCCGACGGCGGGACGGGGCGATAGGATGAGAGGGGGAACAGACAACCGCCCTCCCATTGGTTGAAGGCCGCTTTCCACCAGGCGGGGAGTGTCAAGACGAGAGCAATTGCGGACTGTTTAAATGCATG
>JACXGK010003749.1:7951-42885 GCA_016801125.1 Novumbra hubbsi
CCTTTCCCTACCACCATAGTCTATTCCCCCTTCTCCATGCCTCCACTGGTTTGTGGCGGCATGGATGTCCTTCTGATGTTGTGGTTGTATTCGTTCTGTATGGAAAGCTTCTTGTCATTGTTGGGAGACCCCCATCTTATTTTGGTATTCAAAGCCTTCATTGTCTATCATGTTTTTCTATTACAGCCACAATGGACCCGTTTGATCAGGGGTTATAGTATGTGATAGGTCATTTGATCAGAGGTCATGGTGTGTGACTGGTCATTTGATCAGAGGTCATGGTGTGTGGCTGGTCATTTGATCAGAGGTCATGGTGTGTGATTGGCAGAAATGCAGCTCCTAGGTGGCGTTTTTTTATTTAAACCAAAATGGCATCCTGACCTCATCTCATTCAGTGTCGATACTACTTCTCTCAATAAGAGGTGAACGAACTGCGACCAAGTTCCTTGCAGCAACTGAACGGTGACTGGGTCAAACACAGGCGACCAGGTCAAATCCCATCGCTCAATGCGACTTTATGACCAGGGAACCTTTATGACAAGATATGATTCGGAAAACTACTATATAATTCACTTTCTGCATCAGAGATGGTAAATGACTAACATAGCTTCTGAGAATAAACCACTTGTGAGTCTGAGGATGCTTATAAGGAAATTGCTTTATAATGCAGCAGTGATGTAGTTTTAACATTAATTAATTGCTCTGCTCAATGCTCAAACAACAAAAAGTAAATGATGTGGGCATAAAACAAAAAAATGACTACCTAAATCAAAACAATACATACTGCTCATTTGCAACATGTCCAAAATATAACGGTATCAACCAAAAACGTACAAATATCGAAAGTCATACAATGGTGAAATTACTACTAATGTTGACCATTGAACTGTACATAAAGCTTAACCGTTTAGTGTCAGTAGCATCAATGTGTGCCCATTCACATCCCGAGGGAGCTCGAGCCTTCAGTTCAACCGGCAACCCTAAAAGTCTTTGATCAGCTGTGCATAACGGCACATAATTGAAATATGCAGATCGTTTTTTAGAGACGTGTCCTCTGTTGAAAGTTGCACACTCTGAAAGGCCATGTCCCAAACACTGGGACGTCTAAAAAAATCATTTATGGTCGGGTCTCCAGCTGAACTGACATAGCGAAAAGGAAATGAAGAGGTTGGGAGGGAGCTGGAGAGTGCAAGGGGGCTCGTGGGAGCAGGGGGGTCCTCCCTTTTGATCTTTTTAGGGCAGAGAGGGGGACTCTCCCTGAGCTGGCAAACACATTTAGCTGGTAATTGTTCATATCATTCTGACAATCAGTCTTGGAAATGCATTGACAAACAAAGTTTACAGCTCCAATTGGGAAAGTCAACAGATCTTCCGTAAGGTCCGTGTACACACAATGAAATGGCCGCATCGGAGTTCCACTTTGATCAGTGTTTGCTTTTCAATTATCTTGCTTGGTTTGGCCGCTGGCTTTTCTTCAATGTTGCAGGAAGAATAGGTACATGGATTTGAAGGGATCTCTGTTGCTGAAGGAAAACCAATGCAGCTAGTTTTCTAGGCATTCAGAATAAAAAGCAGTGACAAGGAAAGTTCCTATTTCTGGACAGTTTAAAACCCTCATGAATTCAGGCTCAGAGAAGATAATTGTAAACAAACCATGCTTAAGTATCTATACGAACAACCCCCAGAACACTTCCCAAGGCATTAACATCAACTCCCGGGAACCAGGACAGGTTGTATCGACTCATTCACAGCAGTTGGTTTGTTCAGAATGATACTAACTTATCCCTCTTGTCTATTTAGACATCTGTAGGTGTTGTTATTTTATCAGAGTGGTTTGCGTCAGTTTGCAGTAGTGCTGCATAAGGAGGCAGGGTCATGCTCCCTGCTTACCCCTGCTATTCTATGGCCTCGGCAGGGGGGGGGGGGAGCGCAGTGGGGCTAAATTGCTCCCTAAACAAATGAAGAAGGTAGCTCTGTTTGTTTATCTGGGGTTAAGGATGATGGCTGCGGCTCAATAAAACGGATGAAAGCTATTTTACCGCGTTTTTTCTGCAACGGAATTACTCTGCATTTGCATGGCATCCCAGGTTACACCGAAGGTGTGACTTTTCCCACAACCTGCTTCTTCCCCAGGATCCGTCAGGGCTCCCAGTCACAGGGGCCACACAAAGCTGAGGCCTAGTCGGCAGACTAGGAGAGTCCCCTGCCGAGAGCCCAGAAGGGACAGAAACCCTGTTAATCCATCATGGAAGGACTCAATCAGATTAATGTCAAGTATTGTGAATAGACATTATAATTCAGTCCTCAAGGATGGAAGAACTTTTCAACACTGAATGAAACAGTTAAGATGTAAGCTTAGATGTGGTAATAAATAAGATTTTAATTTATTTTGATTAGTCTAATATATATGTACAGTGGGGAGAACAAGTATTTGATACACTCAATTTTGCAGGTTTTCCTACTTTCCTACAAAGCATGTAGAGGTCTGTAATTCTTATCATAGGTACACTTCAACTGTGAGAGACAAAAATCCAGAAAGTCACATTGTTTGATTTTTTGTAATTAATTTGCATTTTATTGCATGACATAAGTATTTGATCACCTACCAACCAGTAAGAATTCCGGTTCTCACAGACCTGTTAGGTTTTCTTTAAGAAGCCCTCCGGTTCTCCACTCATTACCTGTATTAACTGCACCTGTTTGAACTCGTTACCTGTAGAAAGGACACCTGTCCACACACTCAATCGAACAGACTCCAACCTCTCCACAATGGCCAAGACCAGAGAGCTGTGTAAGGACATCAGGGATAACTGTAGACCTGCACAAGGCTGGGAAGGGCTACAGGACAATAGGCAAGACGCTTGGTGAGAAGGCAACAACTGTTGGCTCAATTATTAGAAAATGGAAGAAGTTCAAGATGACGGTCAATCACCCTCGGTCTGGGGCTCCATGCAAGATCTCACCTCTTGGGGCATCAATGATCATGAGGAAGGTGGGGGATCAGCCCAGAACTACACGGCAGGACCTGGTCAATGACCTGAAGAGAGCTGGGACCACAGTCTCAAAGAAAACCATTAGTAACACACTATGCCGTCATGGATTAAAATCCTGCAGCACACGCAAGGTCCCCCTGCTCAAACCAGCGCAAGTCCAGGCCCGTCTGAAGTTTGCCAATGACCATCTGGATGTCATGCGGTCTGATGAGACAAAAATAGAGCTTTTTGGTCTAAACTCCACTCGCTGTGTTTGGAGAAAGAAGATGAACACCATCCCAATCGTGAAGCATGGAGGTGGAAACATCATTCTTTGGAGATGCTGTTCTGCAAAGGGCCAACTGCACCACGTTAAGGGGAGGATGGATGGGGCCATGTATCGCGAGATCTTGGCCAACAACCTCCTTCCCTCAGTAAGATCATTGAAGATGGGTCGTGGCTGGGAATTCCAGCATGACAACGACCCGAAACACACAGCCAGGGCAGCTAAGGAGTGGCTCTGTAAGAAGCATCTCAAGGTTCTGGAGTGGCCTAGCCAGTCTCCAGACCTGAACCCAATAGAAAATCTTTGGAGGGAGCTGAAAGTCCGTATTGCCCAGCGACAGCCCTGAAACCTGTAGGATCTGGAGAAGGTCTGTATGAAGGAGTGGGCCAAAATCCCTGCTGCAGTGTGTGCAAACCTGGTCATGAACTACAGGAAACGTATGATCTCTGTAATTGCAAACAAAGGTTTCTGTACCAAATATTAAGTTCTGCTTTTCTAATGTATCAAATACTTAGGTCATGCAATAAAATGCAAATTAATTACTTAAAAATCATACAATGTGATTTTCTGGATTTTTGTTTTAGATTCCGTCTCTCATAGTTGAAGTGTACCCATGATAAAAATGACAGACCTTTACATGCTTTGTAAGTAGTAAAACCTGCAAAATTGGCAATGTATCAAATACTTGTTCTCCCCACTGTATATATTTGAACCTAAAAGGAGCTGCCACCAAAGCAAAAGTGAAATCCTGCCCTATACAGACATATATAACAATTTAAGAGGAACTAAGTACCATTTGTAACAAAAAGTATAAAAATGTGGTAAAATGTTTATTAAAACATCTTCAAAAACTTTTACCCATGAGACAGCATGATGTAACCACCCTCTGCTATAAATACATCAGTTTGTGTATGTTGTGTATGTTATTTTTCACTGTCAATCTGACTCTTAGTAATCCACCATGGTAGGCATGCATTTTCTGCAGTGCAAGCATGCACTGTTGGCTTTGTTTTATCAAAGAGTGAAAGGTTCCAGAAAAGACACAAACCTACACAATCATATAAAAATATTCAAACCATATAGATTCTCTGGAACTAAAGATGTTTGTGGTTTGTCAATGTGATTGCCCTCATTGCTTAGTTAATTATCAATAGGTAAGATAAGTACGGCTGCTGTAAGCATCAGCAGAAATTACTATGGAAGCTCATTTAGCCCTATCTTATGTCTAACAGATATAATGAGATGATATAACATGTTTTTATCCACAATTGTTTAACAGAGTTTCAAATAATTGTCAAATTCTTGGAGGGTATGGCCAAAATGCTCACAGAAAACATGGTGATGTGTGAAAGGTACCCCTTAGCCTTAAGTTGCCACGTGTGTGCCACTCATCAACCACTCATCAATCAGCTGGCATAACACTAAAGATGCTGGAGAATGGAGAAGCTATGAAGAAGAGGATCCCAGTGGATACAAGACAGCTATCTTACCTGAGGGTTGGGTATGGATTCCTACTCTAACCCCTCTTTACAATGAGAACACAACAATCATGTTAGCTTGCTTCACAATGCAATTTTCATTTTGCAAATTCAAGTTAATTTTAGGTTTACAAAAACTTGCTCAACACTACTAATGCAGTTCAACAATCTAGCTTTTTACCAGGATTGCATAACATCAGACTCCCATTTGTTTGGGCTGCCAACTGTCAAACTCTGACTGACGGTGTTAAGTAAAATGCTAACTATTGTTGGATAGCAACTGTCGGTTATTATTTGCTAATGCTATCGGCTAGTCTAGCTATAACTTGTGGACAGATTACATAAACATAAATGTTATGGCAGATCTATCATGATACAATTGGATGTGTAAGATTTCCTTTTGGTGCTTTTAGGAGGTCTGATTACTTTTCGTACAACATTTTGTTATTTTTGTGATTATTACCCATTTTGTAAGCACCTGAAATTCTTGCTCCCTTTTCGTATGAGAATGTCAAATTGAACACTAAATGATCAAGCAGACTTGCACAACATCTAAGCAAAATGCTTCAGCAGTCAGTTGGTAGGGAATGGCTATGCATTTGGATACCTGCTCCTAACCCCTTTAGAATTCCCCCTTTGAGCACCTCTCGTTCCTCTGTTCATCCAGTTCTAGTGCCATTAAGTGCAGGAGTGGCTTAATCTGGACATTTACAAATCTGATGGCTTGATGATCTGGACGCATTTTTTTCAGAGGATGTTTGCCTCACACAAGCTCCCTGTAAAACCCATCATTACAAACAGCTGTAATCCCACAGGACTGGAAAATTGCTGCTGTCATTCTTCTTTTCAAAGGGGTTGACAAGCCAGACTCTAAATGTTATAGGTCTATCTCAATCTTACTCTGCTTGTCTAAAGTTTTAGAATTCCTGGTCAAAAAACAGTCAACCTGCCATCATGTGTCTTAAAGTGTTTTCTCTGCCGGCTGGGGTCTATTTTAGCATCTCTAAATGTCCCAAATAATATCTCTTATGTACTGTATCTTAGAATGTCACCTCTCATTCAATACCCATTCTATAGTAGATCAAAGTTAAAACCACAATTGTTTTTGTTGCAGATATAAGCACCTTTTCCAAGTACACCCTCAAAAACAACCATCCTGACAATCCTTAACCAACAGTGACGAAGCCTGCTGCTATAAAAAGCTCCTCTATGAATTAAATGTAATTTACCACTCTGCCATCCATTGTCACTAGCTCTCCCTTCAACACTCCACAGTGTGACCTGTGTACACTCTGGTTAGCCAGCTCCCGCATAAATAGACAAATGCCAGAATGGGGATCAACTTAGTTACCTAGAAAGTCCCTTTAAAATAAATACCCTCTCCGCTACTCAAACAGCAAACTGTTCTCCTGTAGATATGTCTATCAATTTGCTCCAAAGGCTTACAGTTCCTTTATACACTGCTCAAAATAATTAAGCAAACACTGAAATCACACATCCGGTTTCAACTTGGATCAGGGCATCAGTGAGCTCCTGGACTGCTACTTGGCAGTGTCGGATGCACCAATACATAACATCCCACAGGTTGTCAATTGGATTCAGGTCTAGGGAACGTGAGGGCCAGTCAATGGCATCAATGCCTTAGTCATCCAGGAACTGCCTGCACAATCTGGCTACATGAGGCATTGACCCCAGGGCCCACTGCACCAGTGTGGGGTCTGACAATTGGTCTGAGGATTTCACCCCAGGACCTAAAAGCAGTCAGGGTACCGACGGCCAGCACGTGGATGTCTGTGCATCCCTCCCAAGCACATGCCTCCCCAGACCATCACTGACCTACTGCCAAACCCGTCATGCTGGATGATGACGCAGGCAGCATAACGTTCACCACAACGTCTCCAGACTCTTTCACGTGTGTCACATGTGCTCAGTGTGAACCTGCTTTCATCTGCGAAGAGAACAGGGTGCCAAAGGTGGACCTGACAATGCTTGTGTTCTCTGGCGAAGGCCAATGGAGGTGCACAGTGCTGGGACCGGTCCCACTAGAGGATGCCTTGCCCTCATGCCACCCTCATGGAGTCTGTGTCTGACAGTTTAGTCAGTAGCATGCACACCAGTAGGCTATGGGAGGTCCGCAGTGCTCCTTTTGTCTCTTCTCCCACAAAAGAGCAGAAACTGGTCCTGCTGGGTTGATGCCCATATACAGAGCTGTGTGAAGATGAAAGCCACAAGTCTCCCAGCATTGGACTGGTCAGCAAACAAATCGCGATTAGTACAAGGTGACTTCTTTAGTCAGACGAAGGCAACTACAAGCAGCTTTTCTGCTTTTCTAGCTTGTCTAGAAATGTGACAGAAATTGAGACATGGCAAAGTAGGTAGGTGCATTTAACCGTCAGATGGAAACAAAAATCATAAGAGATTTTGGCCTCCAATTGTAATATTGGGCGTTAGGTTCTGTTCATTTTCCAATTGTACACCTCTCTCCAGGTGGTCCCTTTAACACACGGTAGCCATAACAAAGGAGACGGATCAGCTGTCCATCGGCGGTGTGTGGTCTTCTACAGATCTGCATCGCTAGGACATGTTCTGCCATGCAGAGCTGCATCCAGGCACCCTGCTGGGTTCAACCTGGTCTGAGAGGGGAGGACAGGGCCGCAAGAAGAGGTTGGAAGTCAACTTGTTGGATGAAATGAATCCTTGGACACTGTGGGGAAAAAGTTGTCAGAACACAACCTCCCTCACTCAGCAAAGCTCTCCGCCCCTAGGGACACAGTCCGCAAACAAATAAACACACACACACACACAGGGCTGTCCAATCAGATTATAAACACACACCAGGGCTGTCCAATCAGATTAAGCCCTCGGGTGTTAAGGGAGTGAGATGAAAGAAAAACAGCCGTCTGCACATGAGGAGACTCTGAGAGACAGTAACTGAACCTGGAGAAACCAAAGCCTTAAACAAACACACTGCTATCATCTCTGGAGGACCAAACACATTGCTTGCTACAGACTGCAGCGTGCCCATCTAGGGGGCTAAGAGGTGCATTCCAAAAAGGTCAGAGAAGGAGTGAATCTATAACTAATTCTATGTATAGACAGATATGACAATGACATTTACCACTTTCCAGGAGATCTTTAAGCCAGAGCATATGGATTTGAAGGGCAAAAATGGCTGAATGTACAATTATAAACCAGATTGTTAGGATCCTGGTTGGTGATTAGCTGAAACAGCATTCCAGCTTTATGTACGGTATATTGTTTACATTGTAGTCATATAGAAGGCCCTCTTATCCAAAGCAAATTGCTCTTAGTCCATACCTTAAGATATGGTAGCTAGGAGGAACTTTTAACTCAATTAGTCAGTGCTGTAAGGTAGACAATACACGTTAAGTAGCAAGCATAAGTTCACAAAGGCTTCGTAGAGGGAGATACACAAGAGTATTTTATGTACTCTTTGAAAATGTTTGAGATGTTTTCCGAGACTTCTGGAGGTGGCAGAGCAAAGAGCCTGGGTAGAGATGCAGGATTTGGGCATTGCCTGAAGGTAGGGGAGGGGAGTGACTGGAGAGAGCTATACAACACATTGTAATTTGGTTGGTTTGAGTCTTCAGCTCTGATGTCTGTAAAGCCATGGTATTTAAGACAGGATACCATGTGTATGACACACAAAATATCTTTTTACTTTTCTAATTGCATTTCAAAGTGGTTTATAATAGCAATAAGACATCTTGGGGGTTTCTAGGCCCTCCGTAACGTCGTGCCTAAGAACACCTCTCACCCTTGGTACATTGTCCAAATACCACACCCCCATAGACCCATACTACTTTAATATACCACAGCCTTCAGAAAATATATATCCAGGACTCAAATTAACCAGTTTATAATGGCCATTACTGGTGGTTTAAGACCAGAATGCTGATTGGCTAAAATTTTAATCCTAAAGTGAGCCAAGTAACCTGTCACAGTGTGTGTAAGTATGTGCACACATATGTGTGTGCATGAATAATGAATTGAACCATCTTCAGTGGGCCCTAAGATCTTACCAAAGCGGTTCAATTATTGTAGAAGAGCCAAATAAGAGTTTAATATCAGTATTCTAATGTACATTTATTACACATTTTAAATAAATATTCCATCATTAAAATTATTTGTACACATCCTCAAATAAAAATATATTCATATATGCATAAAAACATACAAACGGCAACAAAACAAAACCAATGGGGGTTTGTAACATTTCAATGCATCTTAACCAATCTAATTTACAGTTAGAACCATAGCAGATAACCTGTGATTCAATGTAGCTGCCACATTTTCCATTGTGTGTGCTTAAAGCTCTGTTAGCTTTAACTGTATTCGTTTGTTAGAATTCCAGATGTAGCGAGGTCACACCAAAGCGTTCGGGAGAGGTGCTGTACCTGTATATACTGCTGAACACTGCGTTGCTCAACACAGCGCTTTTGAACAGAGCAGTGGTGCTGTGAGCGCAAACTGTATGTGTCTCTGAATGCAGCATTTTCTGACAGTGCTTCGATCAGGGCCCTTCAAGTCTTTAGAGCAGCAAGTATGAGTCTAAATGACTCTGAACCGTCAAACAAAAGCAAATAACAACTCAGAATCGAGAGACGATATAAAGTCCACACTCTATTAAAACGTCAGCACACAAACGTCTGATGACGAGTTATGTGCATCTAAAAACAACTTTACATGTCAGTACTAAATGTCTTGAGTACAAAAATATATTTCTTTTTTTGTTTTCACACAAAAAAAATACTTTCTGAAACTACATGTTAGGTATAGTAAAGTTCAAGAGAAGAATTATCCTTGAGTATTTTGACAGAGGAGTCAGTTCCTGGTTCAGTCAGTCAGTGGTTTTGTCCCCTGTCTCTTTGTCCTCCTCAGGGTTCGGCTGAGTAGCGCGTGCGTTTAGTCCTGGGGCTGAAGGGGTAGTGGACGAAATCAAACGGCCGATGAGGGACTGGGTGGGTGGGGTGGGATCCCCGGGGCAGTCGTTTCATGAAGTGGACCTCTCGCTGGTGCTGTCGTGTGCGTGAGCCTTTCCGGGGACGTCCGCGTCTGGTAAACGCCATGTACCAGCCCTCGTACCGTGCGTTCCGAAGCGCAGTGTAGTTATTCTCTAGGACAATCTCTGAGAAGATGCAGTCGCGGCCTTGCCCGTTTTTCTGTGTAAGACAAATGCACAAGTCGGGTTGGTAAAAGAATCCCTTTACATTTATAGATGGAAACATCAGATGCCTAGTCTGAACAGTATATCCTTGTACACACACACACACACAAGTGTGTGTTTGTATCCCTCCCGGCACACATATGCTAGCGTCATTACAGGCCAGATCAGAGAGGAGATGACAGTTAGCGATGACTCTCCTCTTAGTAAACACTGAGATGCTGCGTACTCAGGACCACTCATTTGTTAGAAGTCTAAGACACGACTTCACAAAAGAAATATCTCAGAGGTTCAAACTTTCTATCTGCTTCATGTGGGGAATTCCTTAGCACTTCACTGTCTTGATTGTGGCATGGCTGAATCCAACAGGAGGGGACCTTGACTTGAACATCAATCAATAAATCATGAAAAGAACTAGTCTGCTCCCTGATTGGTGCAATCAAATGCACGGTTGACTTGAATGTATTCAATGTGTCTATTCTGAAATGGTCTGTCAGGGTGAGTGAGAGTTAACGAGGCTTCCTGGCCTTTGAGCGGTTTCTAAGTCCTGTTTCCTCTGATTGTGCCTTTAGCCTTGCTTCTATGCTAATGTGAGCTCAACCTAGCTTGTCAAAATGGGCTGTTCAAAATAAATGTAACATCCAAGGATCCCCCAATAAAATAAGTGCCACATACACAAAAATACACCTTGTCATGAACCCACAAACCTCACACACACACCACCCACAGTCTGTTGCTGGGCCAGTATGGCAGAGAGGGAGGCAGCTCAGGGCAGATGGTGCACCTGGCAGCGTGCTGTAGGGGGGACGAAGCTGGCAGCCCTGTTTATTAGCCAGCTCAGCGAGAGAGGAGTAGAGACACCCTCGGACCCAAAACCCGCGATACAAGAGGAGGAGACATCTAACAACATAAAATGCTTCTAACCCTGAGAGCCTGGAAGACACACGGACGGTTCTAGAGCCATACAGAACCTTGGAGCCATTTCGGAGCTACAGAGAACCATCAAACAGGACTACAGCCGCGATCCATTGCAAGAACTGTTGCATAGGTTTGCCATACACAGATACCAGCCTTAGAACCACCAATGCAGAGGTAGCGTAATCAAAAGACGGAACCAATGCCTTTCAACCTAGAAAAATGTAAGCCTACTTGCAGAACCAAAGCGAATGTTCTTACCTTTCCGATGAGTTTCCCTCTCTTGTTCATACAAATGTAGAATCCTGTCTCCGCTCCCTTGATCCGTACACGACTTCCAAACGTGTCCGTCTCTACAACAAGTTTAGCTGAGGGGGGAAAAAATACTTTTATTATTAATCAAATATTAGAGCTTTGGTACTGTTAGCTTTAATAGTACATATTGGTTTTCTTGATTGAGTTGATATTTTGAACTAAGCAAATTCTGTCACACACACAACTTATAGAGACCATTCCTGAGGATTTATGCAAGCTTAAATTCTTGCAGAATTATAAAAACATGTGTACCCCACTTCTTTGAAAACCAAAGAAACCATTTTTGCAGGACTATCACCTTCTCTTCAAACTCTGTAAACATTTTACACATAAGCGACTTGTTTATCTCTATCAAATATCACCCTCAGAAACAGAATAACAAATGTGTAGAAAATAATAATAAAAATTAAAAATTTTAATAATAATAATAGTATATATATAGTTACACAAGTCTCAATGACTGATTGATATGATTCATTTATTATATATCTTTCTAATTAAAATGTATTTCTAGATTTTGCTGTGGCTTTCCACAGAAGTACACCATTTTTATTTATCCTTTATGAATCAACTTTTCATAGACTTAATACTAAGTTATCAGTCACATCCCCTACCTACATGACAATGACACACACATTCCTGGATCAGAATTTAGAGACATAAATAACCTATGGCTTATTTGCTTATTCCATGGTATTTGTCTTTTTAGAAAAGTGAACCCCTCTCCGATTAATTCACACAGTGGTCCTTGAGTTGCCGGTTTTCTATTAAGCTGTGATCAGACACTCTCTTGTACAAACCACAAAAAACAACTTGAATAAACCAAATCAGAAAGGACGTACAGCAGCCTACAAACACCGTCCAAGGTTCAGATGTACGAACATTTTTAAATATTAAAATAATTGACACAACGTTAACGGAAAAATGACATTGATTTTGTGTGAAATTATAAATGTGTTTCTTTGTGAATTTGCTAAGACAATTATTCATTTTGACTGTCCAGGGGAAACTGTCCGTGACATGCATGCGGAATAGTTGGAAATTCAGGGGGCCTATTTTTGTTAAAAAGCTGGTCAGAGTAAAGAAAGAGAGAAAGCTATGCAGGAAATGTTCAGGAGGTTGAAGTAAGATGATTTCTAATGGCTCTTCCAGACATTTGTCTCTCTGGGGAATCAACTACAGCAGAATCTTCAATCCATTTCACATTTTTGCCGGTCCACGGGCTCTTCTCAACAAAAGCCTACCTGTCCGTACGATGGCCGTTATTTACTGTCAAACTCCACGACAGAAAAACCATTTCTTTCTCATTTTGTCACTGTATAATTTACAGTAAGTAGGCTGTTGTACTAAAACGTCATTATTTGTTGTCATTTTTTGTTGGTCCAAAAGGAGCATCTGCACCTTTATAGCAGAAACCTGTTGTGGTAACATATGCCGACCTTTTGTTTAGTTTGTTAGTTTATTGTTAGCTTATGGTTTTAATAATATTAGACTTTTCCAGACATATTTTAAATAACCCCTTGAAGCGCCGCTAATGGACTTACCGTGAACGTCTCCATCTTCTGCCATGGCGTTGATCTTCTTGTTGGGAAGAACCTGCACGTGCTTCCCGCTGGTTCGGCTGTATAGCTGATAGGTCCGAATTAACCTGCGGCTCACACGGTCCGTCACCTTGCTCTGCTCGCTTACATGCTGCGTGAAATTAGGCGGGGACTGATTGGTTACCTGTCAGAAATTGAACATCATCACAATCAGTATTTGCAATAATGGCTTCAAGGGAATTACAGTATCTTAGGCTATTAAGCAATGCTATCATTATTGCTCATGAACCAACGGAAGCCAATTTGGAGGAATGTTTTCAATTGCATTAAGCGTAAGTCAACTTGCAACTATAGGCAATGGCTGAATAACGCAACATAACTTAAGGAAAATGCAATAGACGATGTTTATATAGTGAAATGCAAAGTCATTGGGTTCCTTATAAGTTGACCTACCAATATGCCTAATTGAAAAAAAATGCGCGCAAGCTGCAACACCTACGCTAAACTGCCTCAAAAGTAAAATGATTTTCTGTATCTTTCCATTTATGACTGCCATTCTTTGAATTGCCTATTTAATAAAGCCGTAGGCTTATGCGCTCGTGTCATAGGAGCATAGTAAAGGAATGGTGGTGGTAAATGTGGCCGTTATAATTAACCCTAAGACATTTTTAACAGACTGGCATTTCCCTATGCCATGGCCCTTCTGTGCCCACGTATCCTGCTCGAGGGCAGTATGTTCGCCATATACCTGCCAAGCAGTGACGTGGGCTGCATGCAGCGCGCCCGCTGCCCCTCGCGCGGTGCGACCCATCTGATATTTTGTTTTATCACAAATGATATGATCTCTCACCTCTGTCCCTCGAAGCTTGCTATTACTAAACTGTGCGTTCAACCCTAACAAACTACCCATTATTTAAACAATTGACATTAATGTTATAAGATATTTTAAGAGGCATAGAAATGTAGCCTACTTGCAAGAAGATTCGGGCCTACATATAATTTTTTTTAATCAACTGATAAACTGAACATTATTTGCAATGAATAAACAATTTAAATAAAACTCATAATCAAGAATCCTATATTATTTTGTACAGTCTATCTTTTTAAAAATACATCGTTTGAATGCAGTTAAAAGCTTACAAAATCATAGACATACCTGAGCATAGTAGCAGAACGCAAAGAAGTGTAGGAACCTGAAAATACAATAATACAGAGTTAGTTTACATTAGGGGCACATTAACGGAACACAAGCCTACAGAACAATTAAGTCGCAGGAAATACTCACAGATAACTCAATCGGGATGGGAGACGTCGCATTTTGATAGTGTTGATTGTTCCTTCGATATGCAGAATCTCGGGTCTTGCAGTGTTCGAAAGTCGGGGTTATTTGGTAAAGAGAAGCTGTGTGAAACACTGGTTTCGGTCCCAACTGATTAAGTCCTCTTTCTTCAAAGACTTCATTAAAATCCAAACGATGAATGATAGTAGAGAACGTGGCTACTCTTTCAAGGAAAAATTATGCTACATTTCTCAAGTCAAATAAAAGTCCATAGCCAATTTTGGCAAGGCTGTCGCTCACGCCTGATCAACAACCTTGACAGTAAAAGGTGAAACTGTGACAGTGATACTTGATAACAATGATGAATGATTATTGACAAGTGTCTGTCTGTCAGACGACCCTCTGGTTAAGCAACGTGCACTTGAGGAGCATTTAAGTTTTGGCAAACGCGCAGTCGAGTTTCCTAATAATAAGGATAACAAATGCAAAGGTTAACCAATTCATCCAATGCCAACGACGATGACAGTTCATTAGCTGCAGGATTTGTCTTTTTATAATTCCTTCAGAGAATCCTTAGTCGCTACCTTCAAGCTTATCCTGTTGTAGACAGATTATATCTGGCTTCTCCGTGGTGGATACCGTGCGCGTCCCGTGCGTTCAGAGCGGCGATGTTGCCTCACTGATCCGTAGTGCAGGACTGGCAGCTCTCCCGTCTACCCTCTGCTCCCATCGCAGGCTCCAATGTCAACCCCTTGTTCGCACTCACACCCCTGGTTAAAATGGAAGGGCGATCTGCGAGGAACAAGCCCACTTTTTCAGCAGAACAAAAGCGACCCCCTCCCCCTGCATTTAAAATATATCTTCACCTGAGGAAAAGTCAACACTTGCGGAGAAGCAGGAGGAGTCTTCTACACTAAGCCCTCAATGTCGCTTCTGAGCCGAACTAATTAATGACATAAAAATGGAACGTTCTGGGTAGTTTATCATATAGTCTTTTAAAAAGGCGACAAAGGACAATCAACTATAGTAATCAATTGAAAGACCACTGTTTATTGTAATCATACTATAGCCATTCGACCTGTTTTTCGTTTTTTAGGATGAAACTGGGACGTGTCACTAGCTGCGCAGACTTTTGAGCTGCGTCTTGTGTATTACAGGGAGAAGAGTGTGAGACATATTAACAGGATTACAGGCGATTAACGTTTTTAAAACACACCCTCCATTTGATAAAGGGAGAAGCATTCATCTCTTGCTTCTAACCCAATGCTTCCCATAATGGGCTCTTTGATTTTAGGGCTTTTAATAAAGCAAACTAGAATAGATCAACAACACCAAGTTACTTATATTTGCAAATATAGGAACTAAAGTAATGCATCTCAAAACAGAAACCATATGCTAGAAAAATTGCCTCTCCAATTGATTATTCAATCACACTGTACCGAATGCAATTGACGTCTTAAACGAAATTGTACTTAGACTTAATTACATAAGAAATCAGAAACAATTATGATAAATAGCTTGTGCAAGAGACCATTCTCACCTCGAGTGAGTGAATGGGCAAATGAGAAGTGGGCATGTCTACTAATTAATCTCTAAAAATCTGTGGGTTAAGCGAAACCTCTTAAAGGCAGACCCCACCTACATAATACACTTTGAATATGTCCTTCACCAGAAAGGCCCACTGGTTTATTAATGACCTGCCATTAATTAAATTATGTGGTCCCGCGCACACATGCGTTTCAGGTGGTCAGATCCTGACTTTGGTTTCAGCCGTGCAATGGTCAGACAAACCGCAAAGAGTTTGATTCTAAAGCAATCTAAATAATTAATATGTTATTCGGTTAGCTCTTAAATGTATGAGTGGCTACACATCTTTTTGCAAATAGTTTGTATAGCCAACAGTAAAAGCCCATATTAAAACAAAGTTATGGCATTTGATATTACATCGTAGTCTGGTGTCTATTGATATATATTGCAGTGTACCATCTGTTCGATTAGTAATTTGTCAACCAAATAAAGACCAATGATTGTTTAAACATAGTACATCCTAAAATATACTCCATTTAATCACTTGACCCATTTTATACACGGGTGCTTAAAATATTATAGATGTTTACTGAGGGCTGTTAAAACAAGCTATAAGAGATGCACACAGCCTTCTGTCATTGACAAATCACTATCAATGTTCCTTGTCACCCTGCCAGCTCCTACTCATTTGAACCACCAGAGGTCACTATGTCTGTCGACGTTCTTATGAATTGCCAATTACTTAATAAAAGCCAAATTGATTCCCTAAATCTTCCTAAACAAGGAAGGAGGCTTATGTGTACCTGACTAGCTCTCACTTGATGACAACTTCATCATGCTGAACTTTGAGCGGTTTAGCATATTCCTTCAACTTTCAGACTACTCTCGTCGCTAGTTAGTGCGTATTTATGTTTTTCTCCCACCCTCCCATTAGCATTGTCTACTCGTTTCTCAGTCTGGTGTGTGTGTGTGTGTGAGAGAGAGAGTGTGTGTGCACTTTGGTGAGAGAGGCGGCAGGTAGCTGCCACTCCATTGCCCGGCACAAGGCCTGCCTGCCCTCCCCTTAACCCCGGGAGCCCCGCATCCATCAGCAGCCCTGTGGGGGTCCCACACCACCACCCCTCCCCCACCACCCACCTCTCCCTCTCCCCCAGTATACTCTCCCTCACCACAAACCCCCTTCAATCACTCACCCACTCCTTCTATACTCCTTTTAACCACTCCACTAACCCAACATCCCCTTAGCTCTATGGTCTTGATCACATTCCGCATAATGTTTTGGAGACATGTAGAACGGCACCCAAGATCATTTGGTTGTGTAAACTTGCCGATGTAGATTGCTCGAGAGGCCACCTTTCGAGGTAGCGTGTGCCACATTTTCAATAGGCTTCTCTATAAGCGTGTGCCACTTAACTCTCACACCCGCTAACCTTCTAACCTGCCGTCCATGAACTGTATATCTCCACCTCCCCTCTGACAAAACCATTTACGTGCCACCTAAAATGTCTAAAACAATGGAGCATCAATAGCTAAGCTAAGTAATAAATGGTAAAGTGAGTCCCAGTCATAAAGTGTAGTTAGACAGTATCCTAATCTGCAGTTACTTAAAAACCTGCGGTCATCCAGCCCAAGTGACGTTCTCAGGCGTCCCGCTCATTAGGTGTGCTGTTCAACTGTTTACCCATCTGGAGAGAGAGGAGAGAGAGAGGAGAGAGAAGGAGAGCGAAGGAGAGGGAAGGAGAGGTCCTTCCCTGGCATCTACTTATTATGAGAGCCCCCGACAGCGGCTCCATTCTCAAAGCCAGAGGTGCTTTCATAGCCCCAATGGGTTCACCCAGATATATGTGTTTTCATGGAACACATGCTAGTAATGCCTATTCCATATGAGCTCCAGCAACACCATGGCTTCAGCATACAGAATGGGATGCGGATCTTGCCCTTTCTTTCGGAAGTCTCCGTCGTCGTGCCAGTAGAATTGTATGTGGGTGATCAGTACGAACCAGCCCCGCAGACCATAATAATAACTGAGGTGCTAATTCTCAGCTCGCCAGTCTATGATGCACGGTCCATCCCATTCAACATTGTTGGCCTTGTTTTCTCAGTCTTTGTGGAAGCCATTGTCTTTGAGAGGGTAAAGTATTTATTGTGCTAAGGCGGGGCTATAGTTGTACAGTAGGAGGGACCACACCGAGGTGACCTCTGACCCCTGATTACACGCATCTCACACACACACACACACACTTGCACACGCACTTCAAATTTCACACACAGTCCTACAAACCAACTCAATTACAAACTACACCCTGACTCACTCTGAGTAACCCTCACCATACTTTGACTGGCCCAAACCATGCAAGGTCACAATCCGGGAGAACACTATGAATAGTTCTGCCCCCTAGTACTCCTGTTGCACATGTAGTATTCAGCTCATGTACATATTATCCCTAGCACACTTCTCCCAACGAGTTGTGACAACCAAAGTCCCGTCCTTCATTCGTTTCACGCTCAGTATTGGAGGCTAGCATGTTTTGCACACCTTCAGCATGTTGTCCAACATGGGCATTCTGTTCCACTCCTCGCCTCAATACGGTGTTTAACGTTTAAGCGTGTTTCCCACGGTCAGGCCTGCATTTCGGCGGCGGGATGTGGGAGTCACGGATTTGGAGGCCTGCCAAGCGTTGCCATGTTCCCAGCGCGTCCGCACGGGTCCCTCCTCGTCTCCGGCGCTGCTTTTCACATCTTTCCTCCGCTAAGGGCGTCCGCGCTGCTCAGAGCGCGACACACAGACAGCTGTGAGGCAGTAAAATACCTGGCAACCTGCCGCTGTTCAGAATTAAAGTGGTCGAGTGAGTGAATGTCTGAGACGAGGAGCGGCAAGGAGCAGACTTGGCTGACGCACACCCACACAGACACGCGTGTGCACACCCACAAAGACACGCGTGTGCACGGCCACACGGCCACACAGCCACGGGACAATAAAACACACGGTACGCCAAGCTCATTCCCCGGGCCTGAGACGGGACATTAAAACACACGGTACGCCATAGGAAGTGGAGAGAGGAGTGTGATAGACGCAACAAGGAAGTCGGGCCTTTATGTGGAACGGACAAAAGCGTGGGAAATGGTTCCCACCAGTTGCCAAATGACGTTGCGCAGGCCTGCGTGGGTTTAAGCTCGAAGGCCTGGAGAAGCAGGGGCCTGATGGGCTTATAGAGGGAGGTGGAGGGCGGGGTAGTCCGATGTTTAAAATCTGCGTCTAATGTGACCCATTCAGAATGGCCGATGCTAGTCGGCGGGGGAAGTGATATGTCAATGTACGACTGACCGTGGGTATGTGTTTTAATATATTCATATTTTATAAAGACAAGCAACACTTCATGCAAACCCTGTATGCACTTCTGGGGAATAATGTACATCAAATGAAATGAAGTCCGACAACGTGTTCAGTAGAGAGAGGGACAGCCACTAGACAAGCCGGTCCTTATTCGTCCCCTTTCAACTGATGTGTGTGGTCTCAGTTTATCTGCTGATTATTTCGATAAAGAGGCCTCTCAGATAGTGAATTGGAAATGAGGTCATTTAGCTTCTGTTCCCTCTCTCTCCAGGCACCTGTCCCTGAAACGGTTGGGAGATGTTTCATATAAACCCCCCAGGTAACCTTGTTAACAGTTAAACAAAACAATAAACCAGAACACGACACACACCCTCCCTTCCCCTCCTCTCTCTCCAGGCCGTCTGTGGAGAAATGTGGTCTATACAAACAGAGCCAGGTCAAAGCAACGCTGGAGGAAAGGGAGAAGCCTGAACGCTGGATGAAAGAGAGGAGGAAGGGAGGAGGAAGGGAGGAGAAGGGATGCCACGTTCTTCAGGGACTTGGACTCTTCTGTTGTGTCGGTCAACTCCTAACCAGTCCCAACCACTCCACCCAACATCACATCCTCCTCATTCCTCCCAAACGTCTCGGCGCTTATCATTTCGTCTCATCTGTTGTCTGGCAATACCTGATTTGGCTTCATTTCCCTGTTATTAAAGATGCCAGTTTCTCTCACCATTGAATTTAGGAAAACCCAAGAAGAAAGTACAGACGCAAAGCTCGATTCAATTCAGGATGTGAACCGCGGTGAACGGCAAAACCAACTAATCAAAGCACATAGCAGTTCCTCAGATCACACGTCGGATCCCACCTTCCCTCAGACAGCCGGAGACAGTGCGTCAGAGATGAATTAACAGTATGGAGGGAGGATCCCAGTGACAATGACATTTGAGAGTTTCCCTAACTGGTCTGAGGTCAGCGCCGGTGTTCACATTCCTGGGAGGCCGGGACAGCACCATATGGACGGTGGGGAGCTGAGTGGATTAGCATGTGTGACTTATCTGACAGACCCTGGATACGCCGCATTCTTCTATGGCAGGATCCCCAAATGTCACAGAGGGACCCCAATGTCGCCCTCTAAAGAGCATGTGGACAGTCTTTGATGTACAACTAACGGAACGTAATGGTCGCCAATTGGTGTGTGGTTGCATTTTCCCTCCCTCTGCGAACAGAGAGAGAACCACATCCATGTCACATCCGGGGGGGGCCGAGTCACATCCATGTGGGCGGCGTTTAAGTAAGCAACGGCCGCTACGTATTGAGACCAATCGCGTCTGAACTGCCAAGGACCTGCCTGTTCTCTACCTTGTGCTTTTCAGTGTGACTAGTGCAGGACACCGCCCTGCCATGGGATTGGGGCGCTCAATGGCCCCGACGGAACGCCGGCACCATATCCTCTTTCAAGAGACCTCTGAGGATTCTGTGCCTCATGGCCTGTCTGTGCACTCACGGAAACAACCAGAAGAGCAAAGGAGGATCGCGAAGGGAGGGAGGGCACCGAGTGAGTGAGGAAGAGGGCGACTGAGTGAATGAGAGCACAGTAAAAGGGAGAGAGGGAGGGGGGAGAGGGACCTGCGAGCAGCGCAGGCGAGCGAGGGAATAAATTGAAAAAGCAGAGGGGAGCAGGGTCTTGCAGGAATTCGGAGGGAAAGTTGAAAAGGGAGACGCGGCGTGTTGAGAGGCTGTTGTGTTTCACTGGTCCCCTTCAAAGCGAGAGGGCCTGATGTCTTTACCATGCACTGCATGACTACAGGTCTGGGCCGCCAAGGGACTCAGGCACTCTGGAACCACACAGCCAGCCAGCGACCAAGTCACCCTCTCCCTGAACCGGCCCTGAGCAGCCGTGAGGCGTACATAGGGGGCCCGGTAGCGGTGGCGTGAGGGCCTCCCAAGCAGACCGCTCCTGTGCGACCATGAACTGAGCTGTGCTGGACTGAGCTGTGCTGAACTGAGCTGTGCTGGACTGAGCTGTGCTGAACTGAGCTGTGCTGAACTGAGCTGTGCCGAACTGAGCTGTGCCGAACTGAGCTCCGCCGGACTGAGCTGTGCTGGACTGAGCTGTGCTGAACTGAGCTGTGCCGAACTGAGCTGTGCCGAACTGAGCTGGGCCGAACTGAGCTCCGCCGGACTGAGCTGTGCTGGACTGAGCTGTGCTGGACTGAGCTGTGCTGACCCTATTTCTCCCTCCATCAACTGCTTCTTTCTGTGCCCCCGTAATTGAAAAAGGCAGGTTTTGCCGCGTCGCCAGGGCAACGTACTGTTTCCTTCCATAGACAACCTGGGGAACCAATCACGGGTGCCACCCGGCAGGCCGCACGCCTGCACACCCCCGGGGGTGTGACCTCTGACCTGCACACGCTGGTTCGACTCGGGGAGGCGGGAGGAGCGAAGGTAAGGATGGGTCAGCGGGGTTCAGGGTCTCAAAAGTGGTCGGGTTGTGGGTCAGGTATCAAACTCTAACCCCGTCATTAAACCCTGTAGGTTACTAGAAAACCAAGCTGGAGGTTAAGTAGGGCAGACAATATAACATCCACAATGTCTATTGTATAACAGCTTACACGGGATCATCCGGAAAAAGCCTGTAAAGCCAACTTTCCTAAAGGTTTTCCATGATTTAGTATAAGTGTCCTTCTTTGTCAGAATCCTTTTTTTGTGTTGTCCGTGTGACATATGTAACATCCATAATGGTGGTGGATGTGGTGGATAGCACAGTATCATATCTCAGCTATAGATACTTGGGGACTAATCACATTCATGCAGATTTTGCGAGGTGTTCTTTTAGGTTTTATGGAAGTAGTTGTTTATTTCCAGAAAAGTATGTACTTCAGTAAAAAACATGTAAAAAAATGACACTGCTCAAAAGAATTTAACGAACATGAAATCCTCATTGTATAACACTAAGTCAATTAAACTTATTTAAGGAGGCATAAGTGATCGTGAATCAATGTCACCTGTTTTGGTGCAAATAAAAGTAACAGCAGGTGGCAACCCCCAAAAAGGTTTGGTTTTACTAGTGGTTCCCAAAGACAATTGCTCTCTACTTACCCTTCCAGACTGATTCTTCTCTGGTTTTGCTGGCGTCCTACTGGAAGCATGGGGTGGACCTGCAGCCCGTTCAGGCTGCACAGGCAGTCCAGCACTTCTCGGATGGCACATATACGTGGCATCACAATGAGGCTTGCTGTCCCCCCCAGTAAAGTCTCAAGAGCATGGAGGAGATGCTAGGAACTGGACCATTACACAAGGAGAGCTGGACAGGGCTGTAGAAGGACATCAAGCCAGCAGCAGGATCAATATTCTCCTTTGTGCGAGGAGGAACAAGAGGAGCACTACCAGAGCCCTCAAAAATGACTTCCAGTGGGCTTCTTGTGTGCATGTTTCTGACCAAACTGTAAGGAACATACTCCAGAGGGCGAAACGAAGGTCTGACATCCTCTAGTGGGACCTGTGCTCACAACCCAGAACCAAGCAGCTCGATTGGCACCAGAATTGGCAGGTCCGCCATGGGCAAACCAGTATCTTCACAGTGGAGAGCTGGTTTAAACCAAGCACATGTGACAGACGTAAAAGAGTCTGGAGAAAGTTGGTGAACGTTATGATACCTGCAACATCACTCAGCATGACCAGTTTGGCAGTTGGTCAGTGCTGTTCTAGAGAGGCGTATTCTTGGAGGGTCACACAGACTTCCATGTGCTAGCCAGCGGTAACCTGACTGCTGTTAGGTACTGGGATTAAATTCTCAGACCCTTCGTCAGACCTTATGCTGTTGCAGTGGCCCCTGGGTTCCTCCTGGTGCAGGACAATGCCCGGTCTCATGTGGCCAGAGTGCGTAGGCAGTTCCTGGATGACTAAGTCATTGATGCCATTGACTGGCCCTCACGTTCCCCAGACCTGAATCCAATTGAGAACCTCTCGGATTTTGTGTATCGTATATACAATACAAAAGTATTGTATTGTCTAATTTAAAAAAAGATATAGAGACATTAGATACATTCTAATATCTATTGGACTCTGACTGTCTATTTGACTTTGTTACATCTATAATTGAGTAACATTAATAATGTTCAAAATGGCAACGTTTGACCTAACACTTACAATAGCACTACCACACAAGGATATAGCACTAACATACAGGGATAGAACACTAACACACAAAGATATAGCACTAACACACAGGGATATAGCACTAACACACAGGAATATAGCACTAATACACAGTGATCTAACACACATAAATATAGAACTAACACACAAGGATATAGCACGAACACACAAGGATATAGCACTAACACACGGGGATATAGAACTAACATACATAAATATAGAACTAACACACAAGGATATAGCACTAACACACAAGGATATAGCACTAACAAAGAAGGATGCAGCACTAACACACAGGTATATAGCACATCCTTCACTATGAGCTGTCACGTCATCGTTGTCGTCCTCAAAAGAATGTTCCGGGCAATTAGGAGGTACTCGTGTGTTTTTTGTGGAGGGGGTTAAACTTTAAAAAAAATCACAACAACCTATCCATCCCACATCCACAACACGAGGAATTAGCGGAATGAATATTGTGAATAACGTGTAGACATTCTCTCTGTCTTGATTGCGTTTACCTAATTAGGTGAACAGCCCGTATTTAGAGCTGTAGCGGACCGCTGAGGAATGTTGGGGGTGCTGGGTGAGGAGGGAGGAGGAGAAACGACAGAGCGCACATTCCACCGGCGGCGTCCTCTGTTTTCTCCTCTCCGGCGTCAATCAGGTGTGTTATCTCTGGGCTCCCTGCCGGGTCTGTCGGTGTGGCCGTCACCCCTCCGCGCTGACAGAGGGACCCTCATATCTGGGACCCTGATAACCCCCAGACCCACAGACCAAGACCCTAACTGTCCAGCAAGAGACACATGCAGAGCCCCCCCACACACACACGGACCATAACGCCTGTGGGGGGACACCCACCCATTGTACACTCCCTGACACATCCTCCGATCAAGTCCACTGACAGGCGACTGTTTCAGCCGCTAACAACAGTGTCTGTCAGTGATTTGCCATAAGTTGGTAAGGAAAGCACAAGACCCCCCCCCAACCCACAAGACCTCGTTCTCCAAAAACCTGGAACTCCTTCCCGTTATCAGAAACCTGAAATAGCCACCGGGGTCAATGAGGAGCTTTGTCTGACACTTGCCCCAGAGCGACCTCACATGAAATCCAGCGCTTCATGTCAATAGGTTCGTATTGGACAATAAAAAAGGGATTACTCTAAGACATTGTGTACTACTGGGAAATAGACATCACTTACATCCGTGAAGTACAATGACTTCCTATCAACGTAAATAACTAAAGAAGAAGTTTACTTAAATGTCTACACAGAAACAGTCAAGTTATTTTAAAAGAAAAAAATCATCCTCTATCTCTGTCCAACTCTTTAGGAACCTGTCCGTGAGGTGTGACTCTAGAAGGCTCCGTGATAAAGTATGCTTGGGGGTTGGCTATAGGGCGGGAGGGATGTTGAGAGGACCAGTTGATACATTTGATGTGGGACATGCTGTCTCTCTGACAGGAGCTGTCGCTGGAATAGCAGGGGAGTCCTTATCAATCAACCCCCCGATCCGTCAATCAAACACCTTCACCGTGACAACCACTGCCGTGATATCTGCCCAGCTGTCTCCTTCTCTCCCAGCCCGACTTGGGTTGGTCAGGGGGGGGAACGAACCGTAGGTCTGCCACCGCAACCGTTTGGTCTTGCCAGACATTTCAGAAGAGACAAGCGGTGGTTTGATAGATGGTCCATCGTCCTCTTGTTGTTGGGGCAAAGGGTTAAGGATGCACACACACACAAACCACCCGGTCCCAACACATTCTTTGTGGCTTTTTTTGGGGGGGTGGGGGGGGGGGCTTTTCTTCAGAGTGAGCAGGTGACCTGTGGCCTTTGTTTAACAGTAGCAGAATGAATATGTAAAGTAGAGCTCATAAATAGGGGACTGAAAAGCCCCCTGTCGGGAGGAAAGCCCTGCTCTGAAGCCGCTTCTAACCAGGAACCACTCACACACTGTCCTGTCCACACACAAAGACCGGCCGCAACTCTGTCACTGTCCACAAACACACACACAGGCATCACTCAGAGGGAGATTGAAGGGCCCTAAGGGAAAAGGTCTGAAAGAAACATGCCCCAGTGTGACAGTGTGTCGTGATTTCACCCGACTTAACTGACTGATTGAGGGCCTTTTGCCGGTGGGGTCCGTGGGATGACGGTAGGGTCCGTGGGATGACGGTAGGGTCCGTGGGATGCCGGTAGGGTCCGTGGGATGACGGTAGGGTCCGTGGGATGCCGGTATGGTCCGTGGGATGACGGTAGGGTCCGTGGGATGCCGGTAGGGTCCGTGGGATGACGGTATGTTCCGTGGGATGACGGTAGGGTCTGTGGGATGCCGGTAGGGTCCATGGGATGACGGTAAGCCTATCAGTGGGCAAATGTCCATCAGCTATAACACTTAATGTTAATGTCGAGGAAGGATTTAGACATGTGTCTGTGTTGCCTGTGAGCGTGTGTCATCTGTGCACGTGTTGATGTGCAGCTCTGTGGGTGTGTGCACAGTGGGGTTAGCTCCCTCTCTCCTCTCCCCTTCATTCATCCTTCTGCCTCCTTCCAAGGCTCTGTAACAGACACCAGATTATGACCGCGTGATAGTGCTGTCGCACAGCTGCAATTACCATAGTTTGGGTTGTTTTCGAGCCACGGAAAACTACAGGGTGTTTGGGACAAATTGTGAGGAGATGTCTTTGGGTCTCCGGGAGGGAAAAACATTGGTTACGACGGAATGTTGTTGGACGACAATATGCCTCATCGTGGAGGGAAGATCACTAAAGCCTCCTCTTTAGAGTCTCTCAGCTCTCATGTAGCCCGTGTCACACTGCCCACTGGTTTCTGAAGTGCAGAGCACTGGATATTGTTTATTGAAAGACAGAAAACAAGGGCTCTTGTGAAAGACAAACATAGAAACAAAGTATGTGTGCTAAATAAATTTGCACCTGCTGCGTTAAGGTCTGATACAGTGCCTTCTGTAATATATGATGAGGAAGGACAGTTGATTCCTTTGGGCTGTTCAGGAACAACTAAAGAGTGCTCTACTGACATTTAAGGGCAAGCTGTGTTCCGCGGTTTGACCATAAAAGCAATGACCACACCTCCTACACCGCGGGTTAACTCTGTATATTCTTAAGACTGACCCAAAGCACAACTGTCAAAACCCAAATAACACCTGGTACAACCAAACTCTAGCAAATCTCCATTTACTCTTGAATGCCCCCCCCACCCTCGTTCAATTGACTTCCCGTGGTTAAAAGGCTACAGCTCGCTTTGAAATGATGGTTCTGGGCCCACCCCAGCACAGTTAACCCTGGACGGTCGGACCTCTGACCACACTTTACGTCCTGCTCCAGTCACAGGTTAACCCGGCTGGACTGCAGCCTCTTTTGTGTCTCTCTTTAGAGCCGTAAAGGGCCTTCCCAGGACCCCGCTCCCTCCGCTGGATCCCGCCGTCACAATGCGAACTGGGAAACGGCGTGCATTGTCATTTAGAGGAGCAGACACCCATATCCCTTTGACTGGGGGACTCCGCCATTACAGGTAGTTGTGAACAGTCACCACTTGTTGAGATTAGGGCCCAGTACACAAAGAGAAATGGAGGCACAATGACTTCAAATAGGTTTCAAGGTAAATTCCCTATTGAGCGAGAGAAAGGACAAGACGAGCCACAGACATGGGCCACAGACACGGGCCACAGACACGGGCGCCTTGCGTATTGCAGCCCGGCTGTGTATTGGAGGAGTGCTGGCCCGGCCCGTCGGGGCCTTACGGGGCTCATAATGCCGTGATCACACCAGGCCGGGCAGGAACAACAGGGGAGAGGCTGGGCAAGCTGCCTGCATTCTGGGCATACTGACCAGCCTTTCGCACCTCAAGGGTCACTCTCTGTATTGACAGGAAACTCCAGTCATTCGTCCGTTCCACAATGCGCGGGTGTGGTACCGATCGAAGTATCACATTCAAAGCGGAGTTTCTACAAACGGGTCCATGAGCTGTCATAGCCGACCGTTGGTGCTGTAAGTCCCATGGTCCCATCAGTAGACCACGTCTACATGAGTGTGTCTGTGGTGCCATCTAGTGTCTGGCTGGGCACAGACAAACCGACTGACTATGGGAGCACTGGTACAGGTCTATTCGAATGGTTGAAAGCACTTCATTGGAACGTCAATAGTGCTACCTTCGCAATAAAATAAGTGCAGCAGACTCCAGCTTTATTCTAGGAACACTGCACTGGTGCATACAGAACCCTGACCTTAGAACAAACGAGACAGAGCTGAGGCAGACGGTAACAGAAACAAACCACGCTCACTTCAAAGCCAACAGGTGGAAACGCCTTAACAAATGCACATCAAAAACTGAAAGGGGCCAATCAACATCGTAGGGCTTTAATGATCTCCTGGAATAAACACGTCAAAATGCAAGAGTACCGGGAGAAACCCGTTCTGCTACCCAAAACCCTGAAACCAGCCCTGGATGCTTATTGGACAACACATTAGCATCAGCAGAGCTGTCTGTGGCCCTCGGGCTGGGCTGGATGATTAGCACTTAAAACAAGCTTGTCGTGGCCCTGGAGAAAGAGTCTCTGATTCCCAGCCCTGGTGTGTGTGCTGTATGGGCACACATGAGTGTGTGTGGCTCATACGAGAGTGTGTGTCCGTGTGTGTCACAAGGCTGTGGTAAACAGGAGAGTCCCAGGCTGTAACACCCGGTAGCACGGAAGTGCCACATTCAGCAGTAACCTGCCACCATGTTTACAAATGGAAGAGTCACCGCTCGGACACAATGAGAAGAGGGAACCAGTGAGAGACAGACTACAACAAAGAGAGACAGGGTCAGGCCAGCTTCTTACGCCTTGCCCCCAGAGGTTCTACACCTTGGCTACACAGAAGGGGGCATGGGCTGTCCAGGGTGGAGCTAACGAAAGAGTGACCAAACACTGGACCGACAACATGGTGTTGGAGTTAATGGGACTGTTACATAGCGCATGGGTTGTCGAGGTGCTGGACAGATCCTTTTTAACCTTTATTTATTACAAACAGAGAGTTTGACTGAGACCTAGGTTTATTTTACAGCTAAGCCCTGACTTACAGCAACAACAAAAAATTAAGGAATAATTAAATAGGATCAATTATTACATCATTCATTGAACAACAAAAAGGTCACTTAATAGGCATTCGAATTGCCCTATAGGTACAAAAGTATCTAACTCAACCTAATTCTGCAGGGAAAATCTGTGAGTTAGGTGCATTGTAGACATACATTCTTAGACATGGGGCAGCAGCATACAGTACAGGCCTAGCAGAGAATCACCAGAGATTGTAAACAGAATGCACAACTGAAAAAAATCGATGTTGTCATTAATCGACAATCAATACCATATAATGATGAAACAAACCATTTAAAAATAAAAAAGTGCACCAATTTATTGGAACAAAACAAAAGCTTGTCTTAAAGTGATTATTGGCTGTGTGTTATTGTCGTTCCTCATCCTATCAATGTGCTTTTGATCAGGTCCGTCTCCCCATTACATGATGCTCCAACCACAGGGCTTCACTGTAAAGATGGTATTGCCTAGGGGATTGGTCCCTTGTTTTTCCAGATGTACAGTTGTGGTATAAAATAATCACATTTTATGTTTTATGTGACAAAGAAGTATGTGCTCCAATGATTCCATCAAAGAAAAAAAAGAGTGACATACATGTTCTTTACAAGTGTATGTATACTTTTGACCACAACTGTACATCCTGGAAAGAGTACCAACAAACACAACAAGGATTCCAGTCAAAACGTGTCCATTGACTGCCTAGAATGTACTTTAATCCAAAGGACAAAAACATATAAAATGTCCCGATCCCTACAAAGGCACTGTAGGAAACTTCACTAAGCTTGTTGTCTGCCAGCTACAGTACATTACGAAAGGACGTAAGCAGACGTTTTGTTTCCTGTAAAGAAAACATCAATAACTCTACAACTTCATCTAGTACTGTAAAATAATTACAAAAAAAGCCTTTATTTCCCGCAAGAGCTTCACCTCCCTCTCTTAACCTCTATCGCTCTCCCCTCCTCCTCAGCCTCCTCTCTCCTCAAACTCTCTCCGTCTCTCCTATGTTGCTCACATTTCCATCTCTGTCTCTCACCTCTTCTCTCTCTCACTCCACCAAATCCCATCCCCACACGACCGCTCACGGCAGGAATGACATCACCCTCCACCTCACATCTCCCCACCTCTCTTCTCTCCACCTCTCCTCTTCTCTACCCACCTTTCCTCTCTCCACCTCTCCTCTCTCCACCTCTCCCCACCTCTCCTCTCCCCACCTCTCCTCTCCCCACCTCTCCCCACCTCTCCTCTCCCCACCTCACCTCTCTCCACCTCTCCTCTCTCCACCTCTCCTCTCCCCACCTCTCCTCTCTCCACCTCTCCCCACCACTCCTCTCTCCACCTCTCCCCATCTCTCCTCTCTCCACCTCTCCACACCTCTACTCTCTCCAGCTCTCCTCTCTCCACCTCTCCTCTCTCCACCTCCCCACCTCTCCTCTCTCCACCTCTCCACCTGTCCTCTCTCCACCTCTCTCCACCTCTCCCCACCTCTCCCAACCAATGCTTGCGATCCTCTCACTGGTCTCTCTGCCTCTTCTCTAGTCTTAATTGGAGGCAGCGAGGGCGGCCCAAAGCTCATTAACAGACCTGTGTCGAAGACTCATCCATCTTTTTTTATTACGCCCTGACGGGTCTGGCCGAGGAGCGGCCCTAACATTAGTCATCAGCCTTGTTCGCTGATCACAGGCATTTGTCACACCATCCCCTGTGCGTTAATGCCATCCGCCGCCGTGACATCCCCGCGCCAAGGAAGTCCCACCGACACACACATCCGTCAGCAGCAGGCTCCCACGCCCACAGGGACACACACACTGCAATAAGGCTTCTTACAGAGGACCCAACTTCTGCTATTAATTACACTGCTTCTAATGGAGTTGTGTGTGGGGGTGTGTGCAATGCTGGGTTTTTTATGCAAGACGTTTTCACACGGGTTTGAGTGAGACTGAGAACACACATTTGAAGTGATGTCTGCACTTTGTCTGTTATTTTTTATTGTGGGTCTACTTTGCACTTTGAGTCTACTTTCTGCAGGGTTGGGAAAGTAGAAAGGCAATACTTCTGATGCACTACACGCCAAACAGGTTTGCTTGTTATCACAGTGTTTCATCAACCAGGAAGTACACAACAAAATCCAAACATTCAGAAGAGAATGCATTCACAGGCCTAAGACCATGCACACAACCTGCCACAAGGAGTCACTAGAACACCATGAGGCAAGCAAATCAACAGCATGCACCAACCACATGTGCCAGGAGGTAAAGCCCATGTTAAATATCTCGTAACCAGGATTCAAACTCAGTGATGCAGCTTGTTGTTTTAAGCAAGATATTAACAGCCCTACCACGCACTTAGTGCCGTCCAGACAACCAAACCATAGAACAATGACAGCTATTCACGTTCTGGCCACTGAGCGTCAGTGTCGAGTCTAACCTGTCAGTAGGTTCCTCAACTGCTAATTGGACATAGGTGGTTGACACTTAACATCCTGTGGGAAGAAAGGAACTCCATCAAGTATTTGGTGTCACAGTGAAATATCTCCCGTCTGGGGGGATTCACTTAGTTAATGAAAGACACAGGTCCAGATGTTACAAAGCCAAGCATGAGTCAGCCAGTAGGGGATACCCACCCCTCTGTCTTGTTTTGCCTGGCTAGGGAGCCGCGGGAGGGGGAAGACGTGCAATTCCTCCAGGGAGGCTTGCCAATGGAGTTAAGTATGCGGTTCAAAATATCAACACTGGTGGTAACTTCTCCCCAATTCAGCCCCAACAGTCTTTGTTTGGGTTTCTGCAGGTTCACAACATACACTGCTGATAAACCTGGATTGGGTCAGCTGATAAGCCCAGCTGACCCGATTCACGTTGGTCACACTGACTGTGCTAGGGCCCAATAGGAACTCTCCCATTGTAATGTTGGCCTACGAGGTCGGTTGATCTTGTTGGATTAGTGGGTCTTGTTTAGCTGGAGGAAGATGTTTTGAGGCAAGGGGATACTTGTTTTTATTTTAGTCTGTTTTTAATCATGCACATTTCTTTTGTCATTTTAAGCTGGTTGTTTTTCCTTTGTTAAGATAAAAAATACAATATAGTTATTATCTTACTTATCTTGTTTATTTATGTCAATATGAATTAAATATATAATATATATATATATATATAGTGGGGAGAACAATTATTTGATACACTGCCGATTTTGCAGGTTTTCCTACTTACAAAGCATGTAGAGGTCTGTAATTGTTATCATAAGTACACTTCAACTGTGAGAGACGGAATCTAAAACAAAAATCCAGAAAATCACATTGTATGATTGTCAAGTAATTAATTTGCATTTTATTGCAATTATTAGAAAATGGAAGAAGTTCAAGATGACAGTCAATCACCCTCGGTCTGGGGCTCCATGCAAGATCTCACCTCGTGGGGCATCAATGATCATGAGCAAGGTGAGGGATCTGCCCAGAACTACACGGCAGGACCTGGTCAATGACCTGAAGAGAGCTGGGACCACAGTCCCAGAAAAAAAAACCATTAGTAACACCCTACGCCGTCATGGATTAAAATCCTGCAGCGCACGCAAGGTCCTCCTGCTCAAGCCAGTGAATGTCCAGGCCCGTCTGAAGTTTGCCAATGACCATCTGGATGATCCAGAGGAGGAATGGGAGAAGGTCATGTGGTCTGATGAGACAAAAATAGAGCTTTTTGGTCTAAACTCCACTCGCCGTGTTTGGAGGAAGAAGAAGGATGAGTACAACCACAAGAAAACCATCCCAACTGTGAAGCATGGGGGTGGAAACATCATTGTTTGGGCATGCTTTTCTGCAAAGGGGACAGGACGACTGCACCGCATTGAGGGGTGGATGGATGGGGCCATGTATCGCGAGATCTTGGCCAACAACCTCCTTCCCTCGGTAAGAGCATTGAAGATGGGTCGTGGCTGGGAATTCCAGCATGACAACGAACCAAGACACACATCCAGGGCAACTAAGGAGTGGCTCCGTAAGAAGCATCTCAAGGTCCTGGAGTGGCCTAGCCAGTCTCCAGACCTGAACTCAATAGAAAATCTTTGGAGGGAGCTGAAAGTCCGTATTTCCCAGTAACAGCCCCGAAACCTGAAGGATCTGGAGAAGGTCTGTATTGAGGAGTGGGCCAAAATCCCTGCTGCAGTGTGTGCAAACCTGGTCATGAACTACAGGAAATGTATGATCTCTGTAATTGCAAACAAGTTTCTGTACCAAATATTAAGTTCTGCTTTTCTGATGTATCAAATACTTATGTCATGCAATAAAATGCAAATGAATTACTTAAAAATCATACAATGTGATTTTCTAGATTTTGGTTTTAGATTCTGTCTCCCACAGTTGTAGTGTACCTATGATACAAATTACAGACCTCTACAGGCTTTGTAAGTAGGAAAACCTGCAAAATCAGCAGTTTATCAAATACTTGTTCTCCCCACTGTGTGTATATATATATAGTATTTAAATAAAAAACATCCTATTGAAACACAAGATAAACCCATATATTGTGTTCTGTGTTAGAAAAGAAAGTAAATGTCTCTCTCTAGTTTTATTCTACAATAAAGAGAACAAACTTTCTGTCAAAATGCATTGTATATTATTACTTTCATACAAAGTCTGAGTGTACACAGTTAAAATACAGTCAAATATTATAAAACAAACTCAGTTTTCTTTTTATAGAACCATTCTGTAGCTACAACCTGTTAAGAAATATACAAGTCCAGCAGTTCAGATATCCACTAAAAACATACTGCCACAGAAATATATGTACATTAACACTTGAAACAGTACCAGAAAACCAGAAAGTGGGCATTATCTTCTAAGCCTACCTACTGTATGTTCAGGTAAGGCATGTCTGCATTGCTGAAAATTCTGAATTAATCAATTAATTCACAGAACAAGGACATATGCATGAATAGCACCTCAAACTCTTTAATTACATTATTTTGAACTAGGAAGTCTGCATTGGAATCCCAGTGCTTTTAGGGCATAAAGGGTGACCTAGTCACAACAATATGATAGTTTCCTACGCTCCATTTGGAACAGAATATGCATTTGTGTCATTTCCCCGTACTCGTTAACTCATTTGTTCTTGCCCCTGTCCCAAAAGTGTTCAACACCTTGACGCCTTGTCTCCTAAACCGTGAGATCATCTACTGAAGCCAGATATTTTCCCTCAAGTAAAAGAATCGTTGTGGGCACCCTTCAAACCTCACCCGTCATAATGAATTAAAGAAAGCATTTTTATAGAATTGGGACTCAGCTAAACTCTTTCAATGTGCAAATGTCAGGGGATGGAGGAGGAGCTGTCAAACTCCAGCGATCCGTTGTCCAGGGATCCGTAACCGTTCATCTTCTTGAGTTTGAGGTGGTCGGGGAGGCCCAGGCTCTGGGTCTCTGTCACCGCCTCCTTGGAGGAAAACATCTGGCTGATCTCCACAAACGTCTTGTTCTTGGTCTCCGGGATCACCAGGAACACGTAGACCGCCACAGCCAGACACACGCTGCAGAACACCAGGTAGCAGTAGGACCCAGCGGACATCTGACACCAGGGAGGGACAGACGGAGTGTTTCGGTTTAAGTACGGTCAAGCTGCGGGGGCAAAGCCATGGTGGGAGGAAAAGCCATGCCGGTGAAATGCCATGTAGAATGCCTCCCCCATAAACCCCCAGGAGACCGCCAGAATGCCCCCCCCATATACCCCCAGGAGACCGCCAGAATGCCCCCCCATATACCCCCAGGAGACCCCCAGAATGGCTCCCCCATTGACCCCCAGAATGCCTCCTCCAGGACAGCCTAAAGTTACCCAGCAGACAAACCCAGCAAAGGCGGGAAACCAAAAAGAGTCAGCTGCACCCCAGGGCCTTGAGAGCAGGTTGGGTGTATGGGGCTGAGAGACGAGGTGACCACTCACCTGCAGGAAGGGGAAGACAAAGCCCACGGTGAAGTTGGCCATCCAGTTGAGGGATCCTCCCACGGTGTAAGCTGCCGGCCGGTGAGACTGTTTGAACAGCTCTGCCGTTATCAGGAACGGAACTCCCGCTGCAATAACACCAGTTAAACTCAGCACATTGAAACCGTCAAGCTACCTCAAACCCACCGTCCACTACATCAAGCTACCTCAAACCCATAGTCCACTACATCAAATTACCTCAAACCCACCGTCCACTACATCAAGCTACCTCAAACCCATAGTCCACTACATCAAGCTACCTCAAACCCATAGTCCACTACATCAAGCTACCTCAAACCCATAGTCCACTACATCAAGCTACCTCAAACCCACCGTCCACTACATCAAGCTACCTCAAACCCATAGTCCACTACATCAAGCTACCTCAAACCCACCGTCCACTACATCAAACTACCTCAAACCCATAGTCCACTACATCAAGCTACCTCAAACCCACCGTCCACAGCATCAAGCTACCTCACACCTACGTCCGCTACATCAAGTTACCTCAAACCCATAGTCCATTACATCAAGCTACCTCACACCCACCGTCCACTACATCCAATTACCTCAAACCCATAGTCCACCACATCAAGCTACCTCACACCCACCGTCCACTACATCAAGTTACCTCAAACCCATAGCCCAATACATCAAGCTACCTCACACCCACCGTCCACTACATCAAGTTACCTCACACCTACGTCCGCTACATCAAGTTACCTCAAACCCATAGTCCAATACATCAAGCTACCTCACACCCACCGTCCACTACATCAAGTTACCTCAAACCCATAGTCCAATACATCAAGCTACCTCACACCCACCGTCCACTACATCAAGTTACCTCAAACCCCCCGTCCACAGCATCAAGCTACCTCACACCTACGTCCGCTACATCAAGTTACCTCA
>JACXGK010003750.1:0-32049 GCA_016801125.1 Novumbra hubbsi
CCACACCGGGTGTGGCTGTAAAACTAACCTAAGTAGGCTCCCCAATCAGAGTCAACTGATTGCAGCTGCTCTGACTGGGGAGCCCACAACGGCATAGAGATGGCTAGAGGCCTCTCCATGTGCCATGCCCTGAATGGGAGCCCCAAAGCACAGAGATGGCTAGGGGCCCGCATCCAGGACATGACACATACTGTGTTTACAGACAAGTGGTGCTGAGCACATGCATTCATGTCCAGTACACAAATGTATCTGTTTTTAATGCAATTCTAATATTGTTTTTTTGCCTTGTGAGAGATCTCTCAGGATTCTTAAAATCTTTTATTGATATTATGTATTATAGATGATCCCCAAACACTTTGCAATTTTACATCGCAAAATATTTTATATACACTGTATGAACATCAAGGACCTAGCCATGCATTCTGCCTGTACAAACATTTGTGAAAGACTAGGTTGTCCTAAAGAGTTCACTGAATTTGAGTGTGGTACTGTAATAGGATGCAAAAAGTAAGTTTGTAAAATCTCTTCCCTCCTAGATATTCCACAATCAACTGTAAGTGGTATTATTGCGTTTTTATAAACACTATTATTGAGTGTTTAGAAATCACAGAAACTGACCCACAAAGTGGATACCACATAAAGTTGCAGGGTGGGGTCCCGTATTTTATGAGGCACATAGTGCGTAAAAGTCACCAACACTCTGCTGACTCATTAACTGCAGGGTTTCAAACCTCCTCTAGCATTAACATCAGCACTAAAACTGTGCGCCGGGAGCTTCATGTCATGGGTTTCCATGGTTGAGCACCTGTATGCAAGCCTTACATCACCAAGCACAATGCCAAGCGTTGAATGGAGTGGTGTAAATCACTGTGCTTCTGGACTCTGGAGCAGTGGAAACATGTTCTGTGGAGTGACAAATTAAGCTTCTCTATCCGGCAGTATGATGGTCGAGTCTGGGTTTGGCGAATGCCAGGAGAACGTTTCTTGACTGACTCTGTTTTTCACAGAGTGGGGAACCCCTCCCCATCATAACTTCAGTAAGACTCATCCTCTCGGGATGCTCTTTTAATCCCCAATCATGTGTCTGAACTGTTGCCAGTTGTCATATTATGGGCATGAGAAATCTAACACAACCCCTAGAGTACTAACTATCTCTGAACAAAGGTTGCCAGGTTGGAAATATAACACCCCATTACTAATGGGTCCCACACACCCTGCCCACACATGCTGTCCATGCTGTCCATACCTCCTGACAGGAGTAGTACATGTAACTGTCACAGACTCTTTAAATTGACCAATGGAACATAGGTTGGAACATATCATTGTGAGAAAGATGTCTTTTATGTGTATTGTAGATCCACACCCTTGTTAAGAAACAGAACACAGAGGAATGGTTCTTTGCTGTCTTGTGCTTTATGAGGCATTGTATGGCAAACATCTGGTATCAATTATTGATGTGCCCAGACCGCCTGATAAGTGTGTGTGTTGCCAGGAACACAAGAGGTGGACACTATACCAGGCCATAAAAGGGTAGGATATAAAATACACACATTTATATGTAATATATATATTATACCAAACCTCCAACACATCCCCTCCACATTCAGGCTTCTAGTAACATATGTGCATTTTATGTCCACACTCTGGCTTCTAATAACATATGTGTATATACCAGGCCATATAAGGTTGGGACATAAAATACATATAAATATGCTTTAAATACCAAGACATTTTGGAGAACATGTTAAAGTCAACATCTTGGACTTAAAATAACTCTACCCTGACTCATGTATTTATAATGGATCATGTATTTATAATGGACAGAAGCTAACCAAATTAGCAGTTAGATGCTCAACCAGTTTTTTAAACAAATATCATTTCTCCGTTTCAACATTTTATTTATTGTCTTTTTACTATTTTCCATTGAATATAGAGTGTTAATAATTTGCACATCATTGCCTTGTGTTTTTCCTTTACATTTTACAAAGTCACAACTTTTTTTGGAAACAAAGTTCTATGTTAATTACAGTATGTACTCTATAAAAATGTTTGTATATGTGATTTTTTTTAAATTTGGTAATAGAGATTTTGAGACTTCTTTTCAGTGAACACACTGAACAGAACACAAAAAAAATCAATTCTCCTTTTAACGCGCATGTCGAAATGTTGAGTCTTAGACCCTAGAGAGAAACGGAAAGTGTTGGTGGAAATATATTTTCTTTGGCGCACTGGCCTGACGCATTATTGTCAGTTCAAGTGCAGGTCATCAATCATAGTGAACGGCGGCCCATTTTTTGGTCTTTCTCCCATCCAGCACACGATCAGTGTTTAATCACAACTTGGCCCGCCTTTGCCCTGGCCATCTTACAACATAACGGATGGGCTGCTGTCTTCGCACCCATCACAGAATCTCTAGAGAAAATGCAATGTCCTGTTTATCACCTTCAAGCGCTGTATGTACCCCTAAACATTTCAGCTAACAGAGAAAAATATGGAATATATGTCGTCAACACTTTGTTGACACCTAGACATCACAGTCAGTATATATTGTTATGAGAGTGGAAGGTTGATTTCTTCCAGTTTCAGTGCGGTAAGACTATTACAGTTATAACATAGCAACTATACAATCTAAGAGTAAGCAAGAGCCTCATGCAATTCCATTCTGTTGATTTATTCAAATGCAAATCTCTTTGCCTGTATTCCATTCTTCCATTTCCTTAAATGGGTGGTCTGTATAATAGACCCTCAATATTTATTATTGTTCTTCAGCTTGAAAGGCTGTGAGTTACAGGTTTTAAACTTCTCAGATAAGTGTCAGGATTTATTTAGCTAGTGACATGGAAATCAATAAGAGGTTAATAGAGCAGATTGCTGGTGAGACAATAAACACTTACACATGCCTGACAATGAAGATTATATACATCTTTGAAATGCAAGACATGATAAAGGAATCAATCAAAGTACAATTATTTTGGCCGATATGGATTTTAACAATAAAATACGTTTATTCCAATAATTTTCAAAACCGTTATCAGTTGGGTTAAGGTTATCAGTTGGATTATTGTTTGGGTTAGTGTTATCAAGTGGGTTATCAGATGTCAACACTGGAATAGATGTTGAATTTACAAAATACATACACACTCTTAAAACGGTTCTAAATGGGATCAATGCTGAGGGATAAGGTTCTACCAAGAATAATTTTTATCAGAAGATCCCCATCTTTTAGGGAAGGGTTCATTGTAAGGCAAAGGTTGCTAATTATCTGTTGTTTTCCTGAGATTAATGTTTGGTAGAGGGTTTGTTGAATTTTTTTGGGTAGGCGTACACAAAGGTAAATCATGTTTTGTTATAGACTCTTCAATTCTGATCTAATCTCTTATTAGTTGGATGTATTGCACCCATTACTAAGATGCGTGTTTAAGTTTAAATGAATGAAGTAGTCTCAGTATTCTATATTGATTAACAAGTTCGCTAATATATACCGGAATATATATAACTGTCTGGATTCCAATAAAAACAGCTTTTACGTCACCAAAATATGACTTGCAGCCCTGATGTGGTCGGGAAACCAATAGATTTCTAAACTCAGTTATGGTATACAAAACCCCCAAAAAGCCATAAGATATGCATCACATTTTAAGGCCAAAAAGCCTTTTGAAACCATTAATAAGTGAAAAAGTAATAAGCTTGTTCTTGTAAGAAAAAAAGGTTTATATGTAAAATGTATTACTGCAAATAGGATTCTATGTAGACATATATAGAGTTTTTTTTTTAACTGCCCAAACAGGTCTGTAGTTCTAACAGAAATGCACCACCCTATAGTGACAAACCGAATAAATCTATATCTTTCAACCTCATTTTGAAATGTTTACTCTGACAGTGACTTTGCTGTGGCTGTTAATATCTTTCTAATACACTACGAATTCCTACAGTGAATGAGATAAGACCATCTTGTGCTGAATTATGTGTTGATTTTCTTTTGGAAGCTTCAACTTGGCAATTCACCCTGACCGTTCACCCTTTTTCCCTGTAAGTCTATATCTTTTGATATCAATCTCCAAACTCTACCATACCATACCAACCATCTCAAACAGGAAGGTTGTGTCAATTATGACAAGCACTGCACAACACATACAATGTGCAAAATATTTAGTCTCACAATGTCACCCTTTTTTTGCCACATACCCTTTTGCGCTCACCCTTTCAAAGCGTCTGACGGAAAGGCCAAATGGCTATTTTGATGAAAACCCTGGTGGCAGTTTGTCAGCTCTGTTGCTGTACACTTTTCCATGCTGTCTGCTCTCCGTCTTACTGAGCCATCTCTTCTTGCTGGAGCTGCATTTAACCTTTGACCCTTGCTTAGTCAATTTACTTAGAGCTGATCAAGCATGGAAATAAATGACAGGAGCAGCCTTGCTATGACACACATGCCAGCTGTGCATGTCGGACCAATAAAATTAATCACGCACTTTGAGTACAGTACATTAAATTAAAGAAACACTAACACATTCAGATTTTTCTCCGTAGGCTATTGATTAAGGACTGTGAATCTCTCCAAATAGCTCTGCACAGTAGCTATGCAAATCATTGGAAATGATTTGCTCTGCAACGAGTTTGTGCTGTTGCCCACTGAACAGGTTCTTTTCTGTTTGGTTTTGTTCTTGAATGTACACCTATGTCTTGTTAGCTCCCTATTTAGTCAGTTTTGTACAGCCGTTGTTGAGTTATTGTGTCTTATCTGCTATTTTGATGTTTTTACTAGTTATGGAAAGAACGACACTATTCGATACACAGAGACAAACAAAATCTTTTTTTTGTTGAGGCTTTACAAGATGCTTACATGTTGTTCAATGTTCATATAGATATTTTCCCCAATTGCTAGAATATTGTATGTGTGGCTCAACCTTCTGGTGTGTGTGGGGTTCGTGTCCTGTGAAATGTGGGGTTCGTGTCCTGTGAAATGTGGGGTTCGTGTCCTGTAAAATGTGGGGTTCGTGTCCTGTAAAATGTGGGGTTCGTGTCCTGTGAAATGTGTGGTTCGTGTCCTGTGAAATGTGGGGTTCGTGTCCTGCTTCTGTTGCCTTTCCGGATTGCATTTCATTTAACCATTCATCCATTATCATTTTTGGTGGATGTAATCGTTTAATTCCTATTCCTTTTGTAGTAAATGAGACAGTATTTGAACAACATTAAATATTGTTTTATAATAAAAAACATGATTCCGATTTGGAATAGTTGATGTTGCTCATTATTCTGCAACACTACACACTACAACACAATCGAAGTAACTTTAAAATGTTGTTTTAAATTAAATTGCTAAATACAGCCTGGTGTTGGGACGTTGAAAACCGGTGAAACCTGCACATTGCGACAAGCACTTTAAAACACGTTTCTACTAACCAGGCTAGTAACTTCGAACAATTGTTGCACAGCTAACTCTCAGACTCTTGTTAATCTAACACATTTCTCTCTTGCAAGAAATGTACACAATATATTCAAATGTGTTGGCATTGCAACCTCCCATTTCAAAGAATAACGCAGTCAGGTCTTGAACACTGACCAAAATAGTTATGGAACATTGTTCAAATGCAGTGTGTGTTGGTAAGGTGTCGAAAAGCTCAGAATAGTATAGAGAGTGTGTGCATAGCAGCACATCACTATTTAAAACATTGTTCCATGCAGTAAGTGGAACAGATCATAACTACTTTTCAATATGCAATATGTATCCATTATAATTACTTGGATGATACAGCAGCGCCATAGGAGGAACTAAATAAAATAAATCATTTCAAAAATAGTTGGGTTAAAATTGGAGATACATTTCCGGAGCTGGAGCTTCTGCCTTCCATCAAACCCTATCTGTGTCCACCGCCTACATCAGCGCCCTAACCCTACATCAGCGCCCTAACCCTAACCGCCTACATCAGCGCCCTAACCCTACATCAGCGCCCTAACCCTAACCGCCTACATCAGCGCCCTAACCCTAACCCTTCACTGTTGGACTTTTGTTTGTGTGGTCGGGAGTCTGCACCTCGAGGGGACGGTACTGATAGGATTTGTTTTTCTACTGTTTTGGTTTTTGTACCACCATCAAGATGCTGCCGCGGATGGCAGGCTTTATGTTGGTGCACGTCGTTTTTTTGTTGGTAAAGTCAGTTTTTTGGTGCAATATCCGAAGCTCTTTCACCAGAGATGGTCTCAGAAACATCAGAGGAACAACTCCCTTTGTTAACGCAGTGAAACGCAGCAGAAGAGGGAAACGTGCCGGTGCGCTCGTACGACTCCGCTAATGTGGACAGCGCACACCGTTATCTGGAATAATTCTCTCCAATGTGTGTTCGCTGTGCAACAAGTTTTATATTTTAATGAGACATGGCTGTGTGGATTGATACAGGACTCGGCGCTGCAGCTGGCAGGCTTCCAACTCTTCAGACCGGTTTGCAACACGGAACTCTCAGGCAAAACAAAGGGAGGATGTATCTGTTTTTACACCAACAGTGGCTGGTGTAATGATGTGACAGTGATTCAAGAGCTCTGGTTTCCTGTTCTGGAATCATTCTATATAAACTGTAGACCTTTCTACTCTCCCCGTGAGTTTGCTTCATTCATTCTGGTCGGTGTTTACATTCCACCGCAGGCAAAACGGCAGGTGGCACAGCGCATGCTTACCGACCAGATACTGTGTGTGGAGCAAACGAACCGGAACTCCTTAGTTATCGTCCTCGGGAAATTTAACAAAGCAAATCTCAGCCATGAACTCCCCAAATACAATAAAATGCCCGACCAGCTTTTAATACCATCATTCCAGCTTGATGCAGGACAAGCTCTCTAAGCTGCAGGTGCCTGAATCCACCTGCAGGTGGATCACTGACTTCCTGTCTGACAGGAGGCAGCGCATGAAGCTGGGGAAACATGGCTTCGATCCCCGGACCATCAGCACTGGATCCCCTCAAGGCTGCGTCCTTTCCCCTCTGCTCTTCTCCCTGTACACCAACTGGAGCACCTCCAGTCATCAATCCGTCAAGCTCCTGAAGATTGCGGATGACACCACCCTCATTGGGCTCATCTCTGGTGGGGATGAGACCGCTTACTTACTGTATTATTTCATTTACTCACTATTTAACCACTTACACCATAGCAAATTCCTTTTAGGGGTAACCCTACTAGGCAATAAAGCTGTTGAATTCTGATTCTTGAATGTAGCCTCTCCCTTTGGCATCAATGTTTACACTGGAATCTGGTGTGTCTTGCCTTGTTTGTTTTGTGTGATTCTGCCTGCTGTTGTATGTTTTAACCTACATTCTTCCTGTTGCTTTGTTGTTTTTATTCATCTCAGTTTTGTTATCAAATCCTTTGTTGTCCATTAACTCTGTGCCTGGCATCCTGTTTCCCTAAATCGTAACACCTGCATGTGTTGAAGTACACATTTGGAGCTATTTTTGTGCAAGTGTTAATATTGTTAATGTATGTAAATATTTGTTCATTCCTATTCATGAATATAGATGTGCCTTCCCTCTGCGTAATTCACAGAAAAGAATTGTAAATATTGCTCAAAAATGTTTACAATGAAACATGAATGGATATTTACACTTCGGAAAGTATTCAGACCCCTTTACATTCTCCACATGTTCTTGTGTTACTCTCACGGTTTCTACCGGTGCAGATCCACCATCTCCTCCTCCCCTGAGTCCTGCCTTATAGTTGCCATCGTTTCCCAACTCCTCACAACGCCCAGCACTCTTGAACACACCCAGATTGGCTTGTACTGTCTCCTATTACTCATTAGTGTGTTATATATGTTCCCTCAGTTTGTGGAGTATTGATGCATATCACGTTTTCTGTCAGTCACTGACCTGTCTTAGGGCAGTACTCATGACCCATTGTTATATTACCTAATTCCATGGAAAGTACTTTGTGCTCTATCGCTTGTGGCGGATTTTCAGTTATGCCACTACTGTCTAGGTTTATTGTTTTGGCTTCTAGTCTGCTCCTGCGTCTGCCTCCAGTCCCCTTCATTATAGTGTGACAGTTACAGTCTAAATTAATAAATATCGTTCACTATATATTTGTTTCCATCAGTGTTCACACAATACCCCATAATGACAAAGTGAACATTTGTTTTTCAAAATTTGTGGAAATGTATTGAAAACAAAAAATGTTAAATTGAAGTACACAAGTAATAATTTTCCATGAAACTCCAAATTAGCTCATCAAGTGCATCCTGTGTCCATCTATCATCTCCTAGATGTCTGGAAGTCAACCTGGGGCAAATTCAACTGATTGGACATGATTTTAAAAGGCAATCACCTGTTTAAATAAGGTCATTCAATTCTCAGTGTCAGAGCAAATAACAGGTATTTAATACCAAGGAACGCTCAATAGAACTCAGAAATTCTAATTAATGATACCTGCCAGATAAACGCCCCCTGGACAGCAGTTCATCAATCTGGCCTTTATGGTAGAGTGTCTTACAGGAAGCCACTCCTTAGTATAAGGCATATCACATGCCACCTGAAGGCATAACTCTGAGAGCAGGTCTGATAACACCAAAATGTAACTATAAGTCCTGAATGCCGGAAAGTATGTCTGGCAAACACAAGGTACTGCTCATTACCTAGCTAACAGAGTCTTTAATACCTGACACTGTGTATCTTCGGGGGTTGACTTTCGGGATTGTACGCACCCCAATCAGACTATGCTAAATGCTCCTTCCCCAGTTTTCTTTAGTCCCTCGATTGCATCAATAGAACCATCTACAGTTACCAGCCTCTATGCAATTTTTAGATCAATGTCTAATCACTGTATTTTTACGTCCACTCGCATACGGAGAGGAATCGCAAAGTAATCGTATCCTTATAAAATTGAGCCCAAGCTATAGCATGCCAATTTCTTAATGCTCTTCTGGTGAAGCCCTCTCATCTTGGATATTCCGTCCAATATTATCTCTCGTAGCTGTGGCATCAGAATTACAAATAAAAACGCTATAAGCCTGATCCAAAATTTGCACTTAATTTAAATATTGGTCTTACAATCAAAAGCAGAAATACTTTTTGTATCTGATTTGTGACTGTGTAATTCCAACAATTATTCAAATGTTTAATTGTCTTGCACAATATTTATAGAGGGGAAAGTGTTGGTAGAGGTGGTGGTATTGCAATGTTTGTAAAGTTCTGTTTAAATGTTTCTTTTCTTGTCAACTCCTGTCACAAAGCATTAGGAATGTCTTGTTTGAAATGTGTTACCTGCTAAATAAATGTACTTTAAATAAAAGAACATGATCCTCTTTGCAGCATATAGTAACAATATTTGTTTGTAAAGTCATTTAAAACATATTTCAAATTATTTAACTGCATTATTTTTCATATACTATCAAAATAGTTTAATCACACAAAAATATATTGTTCTTCACTCTTTTAAAATAGTGTAAATATACTGACATGGCACATTAAACTCACATTTGGTGTATTTGAAATGAATTGTTTTAAATTCTTTTAGAATATTACAAATTTACTTCCATTACATATACATTTTCATTCATTGTTTTTATTCTTTCAGTTTACTGCAAGTCTGCAGATTTACTTAAAAATACTTAGATATTCACACTTAATAATTATACATGATTAACCATAGTTATGTTAAAAATATTTACACATGTATTAAAAGATTTCAAGTTGAAATTCTGTTTGTTTTTTAAACTGAAATTGTTTTTGAAGCACAGTAAAACAACGTATAGCTTCAACTTATGTACTGGCTTCAGCAGGGGGACACGTCTGGCAATGCAGGATTTGAGTCCCTGGCGGCGTAGTGTGTTACTGATGGTAGGCTTTGTTACTTTGGTCCCAGCCCTCTGCAGGTCATTCACTAGGTCCCCCGGTGAGGTTCTGGGATTTTTGCTCACCGTTCGTGTGATTATTTTGACCCCACGGGGTGAGATCTTGCGTGGAGCCCCAGATCAATGGAGATTATCAGTGGTCTTGTATGTCTTCGATTTCCTAATAATTGCTCCCACAGTTGATCTCTTCACACCAAGCTGCTTACCTATTGCAGATTCAGTCTTCCCAGCCTGGTGCAGGTCTACAATTTTGTTTCTGGTGTCCTTTGACAGCTCTTTGGTCTTGGCCATAATGGAGTTTGTTGACGTGTACCTTCATAGTTGAAGTGTACCTGTGATGAAAAATTAAGGCCTCTCATCTTTTTCAGTGGGAGAAAATGCACAATTGCTGGCTGACTAAATACCTTTTTGCCCCACTGTATATAGCAAGTTTTCAGCTTCTAGTAAAAGAAGTATCACAATACACCTAAAGCTTTGGGTAAACAGACTAGCCAAGCAACCCACCCTAGTGTCTTTCTAAACTATTTGAAGAGGAATAAAAAACTCCTCGTGTCTTAACTCAACAAAAACAGATTTTCTTTTGAATTCATGTGAATAAGGACATCAATTATGTTGTCTGATTGAGACATTCCATACAAAAATGTGGAGGATATATTAAACTGAGTGTGTCTGCACAATCCCTTTTTGTCTTGATCATTTTAAACAGCATTTTATTTCTCCACAATTGAAATGTTTCTTCGTAATGACAAAATATGCCTTTAGCAATGAATCGATTGTGGTACCTGCATCTTTCCCCTTTTAGACCCAGTAATGGTTCAATTGCAAGCATATACTGAACAGATATATTCTACTCAATAGAGGTATTCCCAAAAACACATTTTAATTTAGCCATTCAGATTTATCATTTGATCTATTGCTGTTTTGTAACAGCATTGTTCATGCAACTTGCAGCCTTTTGTGATAGATTCCTCCACTTTAAATATCTCTTAACTATTTGCACATGGACATGAGTTCTTCCACTGACGTATTTCAACTGTGTCCCATTGAAAGATCCAAATTATAATGTGGATGTTGTCACAAGGGCGCCAAGTTTGTAAACTATCTGCAAGGTGTTAAAATGACACATTCACAGTGCCATACAGTCTCTGGAAATCAATCTTAAACTTCTTCAATTTCAGTTTTGCCAAGTTCACATCTGTGTGCCAATTTTTATTTTATATATTATCAGCAAAAAACGAACAGAAAAAATATTATTTCTTTAAAAGAACACCATTTAACACAAGTAGTGCTTTCCAAAAAGGTTTTTATAATTTGAGACTCTTTTTGTTTCATTAATTGTGACAGCCCTTTTACTCCCATGACAGGCTCCTGAAGAGTTCCTGCCATGGCATGTTTGGAACGTTGTTCCACAGTTCTCAGAGATGGCTCCGACGTGGAATAGGGACGTAGTCCGCCACCTCTATGATAACAGAAATCCCATCCATAAAACCCATTTACCTGCTTTACTTTCCTCAGCAGAAAGCATGCAACTGAATCAGAACTTAATATCAGAACTCTCAAACAATGTCCTCTGTTTTTATATCAATCCATTCAATATCATCAATTTCCAGTGATGACCCCCTATGCCACAAATGGAGTCAACAAATGTAAACAATGTTATGTTTCAATTCTCCAAACCACAGACAAGGGACAATGTTAGCCTTTCTGTCTTGATACTCCAGTTAATTTACTTGGCACCAAACAGGCCATGTCTGATAGTTAACTACGAAACACAGGTATTCCATCACAATTCTATACCAGTCAAAGATCATATTCTCCAAATTCCCCAGTACAAATATAGAGAGGTTCATCCCCATCTTTTTTTGTTGACACCAGCTAATGAGAATTAAACCCACATACAGCTTATTGCACACATCAACAAAAATCAAGTGTGATGTCAAATTGAAAATCCTTTCTATCTTAAGAATGGTTTCTCAGTATAATTGACATAACTAACCTGTTAACGCTCTTCCTGTCATTTCCTCTAAAGGAAGCAAAGTAACCACATTAACGCCTTTAACACATAACAAGTAAATATCTTGTTCTTGCCTGCTTTGGCTCCAGTATAAATATAATAAATATATACAAAAATAAGACCCAAAAATACAAAAAGTAACAAAAACCAATAGAAACAACTTGTAGTAGATAAATACAAATAAAAAAAGACTATCGAATGTGTACTCTATTGCTAACATAACATACACAAATAACAAATAATTTTCACGTGGAATGAGAACACGATTTTTTGCGAACACTAGTTTAAGATTGAACAATTTGCCTGAAATGTCTCCAGGCTTTAGTGCTGGCAAAAGAGGTAATGTAGAGTCATACCAGAGCTCGATCGACCCCAGGTTCAAAGATCCTACCTGCTAGAGAGCACTCAGCGTTCAAAGAAAGTTGACAAGCTTAAGTTTGCATTGAAAGCACAGCAGTTGCGTTTTATCAAACCAACAGCTAAAAGTACGGCTGCAACAGAGGCGTCTTTCTGTATCAGCCATCTTTTGACTAAACATATAAAGCGTTCACCGATGGAGAACATAAGGAGGTGGCCGCCGAGACGTAATTCAAAGATTTAAAAAAAACAAAGAGGACATAAAAACTGCATTTGACAGTGTGCCTCTTGGCCCAGCCACTGGGACAAGAATGGTAGAGTCCTTATTGGAGGATGTGAATCAACAAGTGCTAAAGAATTTATCACTTTGTGACTACTTTTCCTTGCAATTTGTTGAATCCCAAGATAGAACAGACACTGCACATGGCTTTTAAGGATTCGACTACCAAGGTGGCCTTTCCTTTCCATAGGGAGGACAAGAATTGAGCACATTTCCAAAAAGTGTAAACGTTAGGAATATGATAACAGCATTCCTATTGATTATCTGGTAGTGATCATCACAGTTGGGGCATTGGAAATGTGTGTGGTGCATTCTTGCTTTGTTGCACTGTACCATCTTGATCCCGATTTCCCAGTGAGTTTTTGAGTTTTAGAATCACTGTGTGATTCTAAAAGCTCTGGCTAGTAAAGTAGTGGATTTGTGTCATGTCATGACGCTTGTTATTATGATTGTTAATTCTATTTGAGCAAAATGACTTCAGCACTGCTGGTTATTATTTGATGAGCTTGATACCGCATACTGTGACTTGATTCTCCACACTGGCATAAGGTGGTTGAGTTGTGGGAAAGTATTGCAGCAATGTGTTTACTTGCTGCCCAAGATCAATGTATTCCTGGAGTCATGAAAGGAGGAGCACAGGGAACCGTTTCATGATTCATGGCTGCCTCACAAACATAACAGCAAAACCGAATGAGCTCAACTCTGAGCTTCAGGGAAAAGACACGGCACATATAATCAGCACTGCGTTTAAGGACAAGGTGGCTGTGTAGGCCTCAGCTGAAGAATGGAAGGTTGGTACACTTCCCAAACCTGGAGAAAATGCCCCAAGACTTCAGGATCAGAGATACTTTGTCCCGCAAGAGTTCTGTGACCATTTAGAGGCAATGTTTCTCAACCCTGCTCCTGGGCCCCCCTGCCCTGCATGGTTTAGATCTCTCCCTGCTCTGTCACACCTGATTCAAATGAGCTCATTATCGTCTCCTTCATGAGCTACATCAGGTATGTTAGGGCAGGGAGAGATCTAAAACATGCAGGGCAGGTGGCGCCCAGGACAGGGTTGAGAAACACTGAACTAGAGGAACTGGCATCGGAATTCAACATGCGTTTTCTGGAGCTAAATTTCATAGGGGAGGTGTTACGTCCGCCTTCTTATAAAGGAGGCGCAACGCCCTGCGATGCGTGAACACCGCAGGGCGTGGGGTCGTGATGGGCAAGGGAGGAGACAACAAACTAACGGTACCGTGCAGGGGATTTATGTCCACACTCAAAACGACACGGTAAAAGTGGGAAAGGGGCTGGGCGGTACCAAAGCAATGAAAGCAAAAGTCAGAAAACCCCCTAACCAAACCTTACCTAACAAAATAATAACTTCCCCTGGCTACTCTAAGAAATACAAGGGGTGGTCCGCCCAGGTCTTACCTAGTGTGCATAGACAATTAACTCCTACGAGAAATGTATGCCCGCGGGCCTCTTGCCTACACACTCCCAGGGTCCCCTTCCCCCTTGGGAACAAACAAACAGAGGGTTACAAATGACAAACAAAAAGACACCAGGGTCAAAACTATAAAGTACACTTAAACACCACAGGTACCACAAAACACCAAACAAACCAAAACCCAACTCCCAACTCCCAACTCCCAACTCCCAACTCCCTACTCCCTACTCCCTACTCCCTACTCCCTACTCCCTACTCCCTACTCCCTACTCCCTACTAAAAACCTAACTAATCTAACAACTCCGAACCAACAAACTAGCACAACCAGAGGTCTGAACAAAGATCAACAAAATGAGCTCGACAGACAGCGGGGTGGTGAATGGAGGGGTTCTTGTCCTGCTGATGGAAGGACGTGATTGGTTGATGGGACAGGAACCAGCTGAACAGAATAACGGGAGGGAGATGAACTTGATTGATGGCACCTGTGCAGACAAGGGGGAACCAACAGCAACACATACAAACACACAGCAACACAGAAGTTCAAAATAACATTGAAAACAAGATCAAGAGACAGTGACTTGTGGGGTCTTGTAAACATTAAAATGTTTCCAGTCTGATCATGTGTACTTAAGGTGAAGGCCTACTTTGGATGAAGATATTTCTGTGAGATGGCCTTTACACAGATGAAAATCAAGTCAAAAGAAAAGATTGTCACTGTGTCAGACTTTCTGTGTCAAAATCTAAGACAGACTACAGAGCACTTGCTGATAGTGTGCAATCACAGCCTTCTCATTGGATGTTTGTGAGGGGAGAGGATTTCATCCACAGGAAAAAATATATTGTGATTTTGTGAATTCTAAATGTAATATGAGTGATATAAAAACTTGAATGAAGGTTGCACTTTTGATTATACTATTTTTAATTAAATGAAAACGTTACTTGTTACCGTCAGGGAAGTGGTAGATCTTGGTTAACTTTTTTGCTTGGTATGTGATCTTAATCTTAAAGGGTGTTGACCTCTGCTCTATCGCGATTCCCTCAGAGGGCTCAAAGTGCCGCGCCTAATGGGACCCCCCCATCCGTAATCAGCAATGGCATGCCTAGGGTTTGAACAGAGCCATGCACCTATTCCACACCTCCACTCCCCTTTGGCCAGGAAGTCAATCCAAATCAACAAGTTGGAGGAAAGGCACCCTTAGGTTTGAGCCTAACTCACCACAGACATTGTTAATCACAGTGTCACAAGGGAATCCCTGAGGCCAATATCCTCATCCTGTCCCCAGATGACTCTGGCCCCAATATGCGCTGCTGATAGAGCAACAGAGTACATCGCTGTGTCATCTGCATATAAAAGTAAATTAAACTTATTTAAAGTTATTTATATAAAGTGAAAACAATAGTGGGGCAGTTTTGGAACCCTGAGGTTCCCCTTAAAGTATATTGCCCCCAGCAAGGTATCAAAATGTTTTCATAATGTTAAAGACTACAACTGTGAAGGGCAGTGCTTTCTGCTCTGCCCTGAAGCAGACCTCTGTATCGTTAATTTATTTTTAGCTTTTTTATTGTCAAATGCACAAAGTAACAGTGTTGTTCTGAGCAGTGAAATTCTTCTGACATGGCACGAGGCTTCTACCCAGTAGCATTAAGTAAAATAGAAAGCTAAAAATCTAAAATGTACAAAAATAAACAAACAAAATCTATACAAAATAATGTAAATTAGCAGCAATGGTAACATATAATATTAGTGTAATACAATATCCTGATGGAATGTATTTGCAAATCGCATTGACAAATAAGTATGTCATCTATGTTGATTTTGTTGACTTTATGTTGGCTTAGCTTATTGCTGAAATAATAGTGTCTGTGAAATTACATAATACAGATGTTGGCTAGATTTAATTGGGTCTGCATCTATTGGGAGCTTTAGCTAGCAATCTTAACTGTAAAACACAACATTTTTTAATATAGTTGCTAAACGTTTACCACAGCATCAGAACAAGCAATATTTGCCAGCCTAATCACTCAGTCTGCTGAATTGTATACATGATCAGCAGTATGTTCTCTGTCTTTATACAGATTGAATGCAACTTTAGTTACTTTGCTGTTATTCTACCAAATATTCCCCCCATTGGACTTTTCCTCATGCAATTTAAATTCCAAAATGCAATTTAAATTGATTTAATTATTTAATGTGTTTTGGCCACTAATCAATCGATTTTAGCTTTGTATTCAACTGTTTCAACTTGTGAGCCTGGACAAAGCTAATAATGCTAATTCCAGTCTGGGGAAAAAGGTGTATAATGGCTTGTTGTGAAAATGACTTCATGGGCTTTAAAGGATAACCCTAGATAAGAGTTATTTCACCCAAATACGAATCCCCTTTATTTTTCAGACACCAAACCAGCATTCCATTGTAGTGGATTTGAGCTCTGTATTTCCATGGACTGTAAACAGGATTGCATTTGTGGAGAATTTCCTGTTATCGCAGATCTTATCCTAAGCTAATCTTTCGTGTCCCTGGCCAGATTCGATACCAGATCTACTGTGTGGCAGTCTGTGTCTCTAACTACTATTTAACAATTGTGTAACTCAGTCAGCCACTCAGGCAGCCCTTCACTCAGAGACATTCACTATTCTTGACCTGCTCCATTGTATTAGAAGTAGTGGCATTCTTCATAGAACTAACGACCAGATTTTGTGAAAGGTTGAGAAAGTATACATTTGGTTGTCAAAATAAATATATAATTGAAAAAAAATTATGTTTGTGTTTTTGACAAATGTGTCAGGATAAACGAAAATAGTCTAACCCTAACCCTACTCGACATGAATCACACCTCAGTGTTAAATGTACAGTTGCCTATAATGAAACAGCATAAATGTGCTTCTTTTACGCACTTACTTGAAACTAGTAGTCTGAAAAAACATGACATGCTTAACATTGAAAAACAATGTTCCCACCAAAAAAGTTTCTTTTAAATTTTACAAAAAGTACTATGGTATTCTCTGATAAACGTTCTCTTATGGAGGTGGTCTACATTTGCTATGAATTCTGGAACGTTCTTCATTGTGTTGAGGAGGTAATAAATGTAAGATTGTTAACATTAGTAGTTTATACATCAAGTGGGTATACTATGTTAAAAATCCTTTTTAGACTAAATACTAATCTGATAGTACACTCTGCTCCCCTTCCACCATCCTCTCCACCTCCACTACACTCCGTTCCCCTTCCACCATCCTCTCCACCTCCACTCCTTCCACTTCCACCACCACACAAACCTATCAGGGAGCCGGTCTTACCCAAAAAGATTAGTGCTCACACTCCCCATAAGTCCAACTCCACCCACCCCCTTAAAAAGAATACTTAGGCATCATCAAAAACCTTGATGTGCATTGGGTCCCTGCTATTGAAAAACTATCAATGCTGACTGTCTTGAGAACAAGCTTGGACCCAGTATCTCTATTCCCGTGTTGATTAGAAATAGAAGGATGAATTTTATGAAGCAAACCTGTCTAGTAACTATTCTTAACTCTATAATAGTGGACCTACAGGAAATAGTTAATAGCTTCCAAGAGAAAACTGGATGCATCTAAATTAAACAACTATAGACCTATTTCAAATCTCCCTTTCATAGCCAAGATCATTGACAAGGTTGTCTTCAATCAACTCAGCAACTTTGTGAACTCAAATGGTCTTCTAGACAAATTTCAGTCAGGCTACCAACCTCACCACAGTACTGAAAAGGCTCTGGTTAAAGTTCTGAATGATATACGGTTGAATACCGATTCAGATAAAATAACAGTCCTTGTTCTATCTCAATGCTGCATTTGATACTGTAGACCACAGAACTCATGTCAACAGGCTGGAAAATTGGGTAGGACTGTCCAAGACCTTATTTGGATGATCGAAGTTACTTTGTCACTATTGGCAATCACAAATCTGATAGGGTGGCTATGACATGCGGAATTCCCCAGGGATCAGTTTCCCGGACCGCTTCTCTTCAATCTCTATATGCTACCTCAGGGTTAAATCTACAGAACAACAACAACAACTACCATAGTTACGCAGATGATATTCAAATATATATGCCTCTCGAACCGTCGGACTATAGCTCAATAGACGCATTGTGTCACTGCATAGAACAAGTAAATACCTGTATGAACCAAAATTGTCTACAACTAAACCAGGATAAAACTGAGATTATTGTATTTGGCAACACAAACAACAGAAGAAGTATTACTAAAGAGCTTGATTCTCGGGCCGTAAAGACCAGAGACCAAGTGCGTAATCTTGGTGTTCTAATAGACTCTGACCTCACGTTCTCCAGTCAAATCAAAACAGTCACCAAAACAGCATTCTATCATCTTAAAAATATAGCTAGAATCAAGGGCTTGCAAAGACCAAGAAAAGCTTATCCATGCTTTTATCCCTAATAGAGTTGACTACTGTAATGGGCTCTTAACTGGACTTCCCAAAAAGACTATAAAAAAGGTGCAGCATGTTCAGTCAAGAAAAGTTTATTCGTACTTTTATCTCTAGTAGAGTTGACTACTGTAATGGGCTCTTAACTGGACTTCCCAAAAAGACTATAAAAAAACTGCAGCATGTTCAGTCAAGAAAAGCTTATTCGTACTTTTATCTCTAGTAGAGTTGACTACTGTAAAGGGCTCTTAACTGGACTTCCCATAAAGACTATAAAAAAGCTGCAGCACGTTCAGAATGCTGGAGCCAGAATGCTAACCGAGATCAAGAAAACAGAGCACATTACTCCGGTTCTTAAATCTTTGCATTGGCTTCTAGTCAGTTATAGAATAGATTTTAAGGTGATGCTTTTAGTTATAAATCACTGAATGGTTTAGTGCCTGAATACTTCTCGGATATGTTTGAAGAATATAAACTAAGCAGGCCTCTAAGACCTATGAATTCAGGTCAGCTAGTAGAGCCGAAACTTCCAAACTAAACATGGCAAAGTGGCATTTAGTAGCTATGCAGCACACAACTGGAACAAGCTACCAGAAGATCTTAGACATGCCCCAAACCTATCCATTTTCAAATCAGATTTAAAAATGCTTTTGTTTTCAAGTGCCTATGACTGAGGCCTTGACCTCACTATGTGGCCTATAGCTTTATAGCTATTTTAAAAGCCAAATTAAATCCTTTAAAATCCTTCTTAATTTTCTTTTTAACCTTTTATTTCTTTCTTTTTTTATTTTAATCTGTACATGTTAAATTGTTCCATGTCTGTTTCAATCATACTGTTAAAATTGTATTTCTCTTTTAACGTCCTTACTATCTTCTGTAATGCGGATTGAATTGCTTCTGTGTACGAATTGCGCTATATAAATAAACTTGATTGATAGATAGAGGGCGATAGCTCCTACCGGTTTACCCACAGCGCGTTAGCGGCCACACAGAGAAATCAAATGCACTTTGGCTCAGCGAATCAGGCCCTATATAACTGAGGCTGCCCAATGATCAGCCATGACATTCTCTAGGCAGTCCATCCTCTTTGAGTTACAAATTACCTCTGCCCCTAAACATTTAGTGGAAACGTGTTGTGCTGGTTGTTTAGGAAAAAATGCAACTCATGAGCCCCTTGACCTCAAGAGATCCAAAACGCATAGAAAGAGTTACAGCAGGCAGATAAGATAGCAATTAGCTGCATTCCCAGAAAACAGATCCAGAGTTTGACCAGCGAGAGAGGTCAAGGTGTCACCTAGTGAATTATTACTTTACCTTTTGGCGTTCTTTGTTTCCTAGTGTGCTTGTACTATCATTCAGTGCATATTTGATAGATAATGATTAACATTATTTATCAATACATGCAGTTCAATACCTTTCTGACTTATGAGACAGCTTTTGGATTTATTAAAATATCACTTCTATAACACTATGGTTACTTAATGCATTCATTAGTACATTCTATATGTGGATATGTGAAACACAAAAAAATCCCCTTCAAAATCAGATATTGTCTGAGAAATAAGGTCATTGGGACCGCCTTTAAACTCATCAGAAGGACAAAGTAACATTTACGGCAATGGTTCAGATTCATTAGCGCTACTCAGGGTCAAACTGACTGATGTCCTCCTGAGGGTCTTGTTCAGATGAGAGAGAACTCCAATGGTACACCACATGACAGGATCCATTGACAAGTAAGCAGTGGAATTGCCCTGTCAGATCTCTGGAGGAATCTTTAGATTCGGCCAACACATAAACAAACTTCAACTTGAAAAGACTATAGTAGAGACTTTACAAAATCTTCATGATCGCAAATTTTATCAATGTATAATTCTTTCAAATGAGGAATTACCCTTTCACTATCCATTACATAGAATGACATTTGCATTTAAAGGACACGCCTTCATAGGCAGCTCCATAAAGTAGTCACCCGCTTGGACTAATAAAAAAAAAACATATTTTGCGCTCTTTGTGTTTGTGTAATTCAGGAACATTCTGAGCAATAGTTTCTTTTAATGACAACATTTATAGGGTATTGAATATCCCCCACAGTGAAGAGAAAATATGGCACAACTGTGAATCTGTCACATTTTTGGAAAGTATAATTTGCTTGTTTTGATACCCAAATATTGTAACTATTTTATTAATTCTATTGCAGGGCTACCAATCCTGTTCCTGGAGATATACTGTCCTGTTGGTTTTCTCGCCAACTCTAATTTGCACACCTGATTCTAATAATTCAGTAGCTGAAAAGCTTAATCAGGTTAGTCACAAATGTGGTTGAAGACAAAACCTACAGAACAGTAGATCTCCAGGAGTAGGGTTGAGCGGCCTTGTTCTATTGAGTTCACTATGCATATGATCTATTTGTTTATGTTTTCATGCCATTTTTAATAACAAAATTACATTGTAATTTTATAGTGTTGTGTTGTCAAGTGCCATTATGTAAATGTTTAGTGTAACTTTGTGAAACTATAGACATTATTATAATTTTAGATATTGTGTAGGGCTGTCAAAATGAATGCGTTAACGCATGTGACTAATTAAAAATGCTTAATGCGTAAGTGTGGTGTAGCCATTTACAAATATTTTGTTTTGTTCCTCAGTGTTTGACTTGAGCAGGAGCTGGTACATATTACTTTGCAAGAGTATACTCGTAACTTTAATTGCCACTGGTCTTGTGCTGAACTGGTGGAGAGTGTTTTTTCAATTTAGCATCTTTCAATATAACTTTTTTCATTACCTTATTTCAATATAACAATGTAAAGTAGCCTACTTTACATTGTTATTTTGTAGATTAGCCTAACACAATAACAGGATTCACTTATCTGTGAATCCTCCTGTAAAATGGAGTGCTTACACGTTCAATGACGGCATGTAGTAGCACAGTAGTACTCATACATTGAACACAAAGTAACAGCTGTTCCTATCCTCTGAACATTTTCTTAAACTCTAGACACTCTTTGTGCTCAAATCCACCTGTTAACCTTGCAATTAACATGGTACTTTTTTATTTTGTTGCTATCCTAAACTAGGCATTAATTTGGTCGCCAGTAACATTTCCACTAAAACATATTATAATTGCGTATCTAACAACTTCTGTGCTGAGCATCCATGAATTACATATCTGATCCTGATTAAAGTTTGTTGATAAACATCCCTGGCTACCTTGCCTAAACCCACATCTAAGCTATGGTCTGTAATACAGGACCTCCTCATAAACAGAGAATCTGATTGAGAACTGGTCAGGGAGGTGACCAAGGGACACATGGAAACTCTAAAGGAGTTACAGTCTTTGGTGGTTGAGCTGGGAGGCACTGCACTCAGCAACACTAGCTCAAGAATTTTATAAAAGTAACTTCATGGAAAAGTGGCAAAAATAAAGCTGATTTTGTGTAGGAGTTGGAAGTGGAAGAAGATTATGTGGTCTCAAGAGACCAAAACTGAGCTTTTTGGCATCAACAAATGTAAGGATTCCGGGTGAACAGAGCGATGGTCGGGATCCAAACGCGCGACTCTAGACACAAGTACTGTATGGTGAGCCGGTGTCTCTCAGCTCGGAGGCAAATGAGCTGTGTGGTGTAGAATACTTGAATAATACCAGCAGGGCAGAATAGTCAGCAGTGTAAGTGCACATAGTATTTATATATATGTTGCAAGAAGGCTGGAAGGCCAAAAGCTGCGATGTAACGCAGGAGTCAAGAACTAAATACGTAGCAGTGTAGAACTGACACTGGGCAATGGGGAATGGGAACTGAAATAGGGATCGTGATCAGTTGATGAGGGACAGGTGTGAGCAGTTGACCAGGTGCTTGATGACTGGGGTGTTTGTGTGACGGGGATGAGCACTTCGCCCATAGGCCACCAGATGGGGTAGTAGGGCCCGAAATAGAGCCAGGTCATGGTGGAACCCTGACACAATAAGCGCAATGCTTGGCGCAAGCTTAACACTGCATATCATTCTGAGAACACCACTCATAAAGCATGGTGGAGGCATCATGCGGTTGGGATACTTCTCTCATGACTGTATTTGCTGCAAAGGTGCCATAACCAAAAACATGGCTAAGGGGGTGCAAACAAGTATTTTTTATTTTAATATTTTTATTCGAACAGTTTGCAGGTTTTAATTTCATGTTGTCACACTAAAAAGTATAGTCCAAAGCAGGGTGAATACTTAAGAGGCATTTTAGTTGTCAGCAATTGAACAAACCAACTGTGGGAACACCCAAACAGAGGTGTATTTAACCTGAAATAATAAACGCTTTAATCGCACACACATGAACATTTACCTAAAATAATGTACATTTGAATGACAATTAAGTCACAACTGGTTTGGTTTGGTAATATTGCAATAAAGATCAAAAGGTACATGCCTCACAGTATTTATAACAGAACGTATGAAAACAGAATGGCCAAGACAAAAGATTTAGACAGGCTTAGAGAGAATGGGCTGTGGAAAAAGTTTGAGACAGAGAATACAGAGCCGGATAAGGGGCAGAAAGAGAGCATGGAGGGAGATGCGTGGACTGAAAATGGAGACTGAATAGACGAGCGTAAACAGTAAAACAGAGAATCCACACATTATTCAGATCACCCTAGCATGGACTTCACGCAAGGATTCCACCTGAGACTACTGTAGAAAATAAACCCTTAAGCATTTTTTTATGAGCATCAACAGTGCCAATAATTTAGATATGATCTACGCACATTCAGCAGTCCTGATCAAAGGAAGGTGAAGGCTGCCAAATGCAAATATGAGCCTTAGGCTCTTTCAAAGAATTCTGCTAGAACATGTGATCACGAATCCCTTCTTTGGTAATAGCAATAGCATTTTACCACACATTATGTGTTTTCCCATGTTCATGGGAATATGTCTCCCAGCAAAAAGAGCATCAAAGACTAAGACTTTGTAGGATTACTCATTATTTTTGACTACTTTATGATGTCCAGACACATGCTGCCATTAAAGTTAAATATTGTCTGATTGACCAAATAATAGCATCATTATAAGAGGTCTTCAAATACATAACATTCTAAACATCCCCGATTAGCTCTTTAATAGCATACATTACAATAAATTCAATTGACCCATAACATCCAATGTTCCCCGTTTCTAACTGGTTTAGCAAAGTTAATCGCTTATCAACTTATGTTGTTGCCATCCAGTTGAGCAATGGTTGTCAATTGCTCTGCAGTATCCATTTCGAACCTATAAAGCATGTTAAATATTTCAGGGAGCTTAGCAGTAACTGGCTTAATGCTGCAATCAAATGGAGCCCATGCAGCCCACTGACAGAGGAACTGTGTGCAGCAAAGGAGGTCTTATCTGTCTTTATATGATGTCCACCTGTGACTGGACAGAGGCCACAAGCCAGACTGGGGGCTTTACGATAAGAAAATGGTTTCTGGGACTCTGCTAACAGTCACAATCACTGCATCTTTCCCTCTCGATTGCACTATCTTTCTGCATAGAACCTCAAACACATGCATGTACACACAGACACACACACACACACTCTTAACCCACACAGCTTCCTCTCTAAAGCATGATAAACACAACTCAATTTTTTTCCATGTTGTTTATAGTATTAGTACAGAGTATTACATGTTCAACATTTATTGCAGGGCTTATTTTGCTGGCATTTAAAATTGGAATAATTATACAGGTCATATATATATATATTATCGTACTACTTGGCAAATATTCAAGAATAAACATAGATTTATAATCACAAGCCGAAAAAAGCTGTGTTTCTTATAAAAGCTTTGTTATTTGGTGCAATAATTCACAATTAATTGATATCCCAAATTGTGTTGAGTCACCAGGAAGCAACACAAACACTGCGTGGATAATAAATATGATAAAATGTACTCCTAAAGATACATGCCACATAGTAGCTGGGAACTAAGCCTAAAGGGGAGGCGTTTGCAGAATTTCAACATCAATCTCTCCTTTGGTTTCCATCCCATCTTAGAGCTAACAGACAGAGATGCACATCTCAGCGTTTACCCATGACAAATTTGCCTGGATCCTTCCACCACCTCCTATCTCATCACTTTCAGGCCAGAGAGAGAAAGTAGTTCCCAAGGGGGAGGGTTTCTACTAAATGTAGATATATTGTGCTTCTACATTTAGGAGGGCCTCAATAAGGGGCCCAATCTGAGCAGACAGTGGGCCTCAGTTTGGCATAAGCTTATCTCACAGACTTGGGTTAGAGAATGCACTGAGTTTCTTGCAGAATGCACTGAGTGGGTTGCATAATGCACTGTTCGGGCTCAATAATGCAGTGTCTGGGCTGCAGAATGCACGGAAAGGGTTGCATAATGCACTGTTCGGGCTGCAGAATGCACTGAGTGAGTTGCAGAATGCACTGAAAGGGTTGCAGAATGCATTGAGTGGCTTAAATAGGGTGAGCAATGAATGCGGACTGCAGATCTGCCTCAACTTGATGATTCACCATGTTCTTTGTAATAGTTGCTGGCAGTCTTTTATTTATTTCCACTATCATTTATTCGTTTTGATGTATGCAGTACATTGTCTTTGTTGTGGCTGATGCTAAAGGATGTCAAGAAAACCACATCTTATAAATATACAGACATGTGAAAAAATTAGGACACGCTATGAATTATTTAGTTATTTTTAAAAAAATATAGGGAGATCAACATTTGATATTCTTTCAAACAATATCGATGGATAAAGGTGATGTAATTGTAATTTTAACCAAGATCTCATTTATTTAACAAAAGATTGATTTACAAAGATGCCATTTCCTACTGAGGAAAATTTTAATGACACCTTATGCCCTAATATAGCTGGCACGCACCCTTCCTGATTACCCGCCAGCTGCATCTAACGTAGTTGACAACTTAATCCCCTGTGTGTCGTGTCTCTGTGTCTGTGATTGTTTCCTGTTGTGTGTATATGGTCATCGTTGTTACACGACCAAACCTTTCTATAGCGTCTGCATACGCTGCTCTAGCTGACTTCACTTAATAAATGATTGATCAGCTAACCTCCTGCGCATTGGGCCCGTTCATTACCATGCCATCACACGGGCTTTGACTTGGCCATTCCAAAACTCTCAATTTTTTTCTTTTGAGCCATAAGTATCCATTTCTACTACACTCTAAATGAGATTATTTTAAGATTATACATCTTAAATGTAAATGAAGTTGGGAGGGAAGAAAAGTTTGTTACAAACGAAATATCCATTGCATTATTAAAAACCTCTGAGACCAAGGGGAAATGTTTCTTTTTTAAATGTGGACACAATAAAAAAAATGCAAAAGTGGAGCTCCAAAGGTGCTTGTTGCTTGCTGTATGGTCATGGCTCCAAAGGTGCTTGTTGCTTGCTGTATGGTCATGGCTCCAAATGTGCTTGTTGCTTGCTGTATGATCATGGCTCCAAAGGTGCTTGTTGCATGTTTTATGATCATGGCTCCAAAGGTGCTTGTTGCATGCTGTATGGTCATGGCTCCACAGGTGCTTGTTATATGCTGTATGATTAGGCTCCAAAGGTGCTGATTGCATGCTGTATGATCATGGCTCCAAAGGTGCTGATTTCATGCTGTATGATCATGGCTCCAAAGGTGCTTGTTGCATGCTGTATGGTCCTACGGCTACGGCTCATGTCAAAGTTATGTTATCTTGTTACAAGGAACTCTTCCATTACAGCTAAGTATTGTTGTTTACTGACAGCACCAGGCAGGAGAGAATATAATGGTTACCAATATGTATTTATTTAAATTTATTTATTTATTTTCACTCACCCATCAACCTTTTGTAGTGACATTGTAAGACCCAGTTAGGACTCTGATCCCCAACTCCTTGATTTCTCCTTCACACTGCAAAAAAGAGCCCAAAATAAATAAGTCTTGCGATTGTCTAGTCTTCCATCATTTGTAGCATACCAGCAGTTCAGAACACAAAATGTATCCTCGAGACTGTCAGCCACACTTTTTAAATAATAAACATTTACCACAGTGTAGTACAGTAGCCATCAGGGCGATTGTAGGATGATTAGCGGATCAGTGTTCTCAGAAAACCGGTTCACAGACTGTGGAGTATGCTTAAACTATTTTCAACAGTATATAGATATGCCAAACCATATGTTTCATTCTCTAAAGCGTTTACAAAGAGGGGTTCTTTTATTGATTACATTTAGTAAACATAGCACACTTACTCCAAAGCTGAATTACATCTTTCATCCATGTTTGCTTCTTTCTTTTTTTGCAATGTTGAAACTAGCATAAGAACTAGCTAATATGGGAAATATGTTCCATCTATTTTGAAAAGAGTATTGCACCACAATAACCTTAGGCCTTAAATGTTGTTTAAATGGCCTTTTATTTCATAAAAAGTGATAGTATTTTCCCATTATATAAAAACACAATAGCATTATGCCTACAAGTGCTTCTCACTCACAGCACTGAGGTCAACCATTACATTTTCATTAATATGTATCGATTTGATCTGACCTTTTTAATTACTTCATTAACAGCGCTCTTTACACATTCTAGATATTTATTTTTTCAGGACCCTGTTTTTGGACACAAATGAACACCATTTATCTGATGTGTGAGACACTGTTTTTCCTATTTCTGAGTAAAAGTATTGATTTGGAAGAGATTAAGAGAGAGATGAAAGAGCCTTTTTAAAGTCTCTAATAAACAGAGTAGCTACATTTAATACAAACATGTTTTTTTGATAACAAGAAGTGAGGAATCCACTTGTTGTGCATTGCTTTTTGTCTGACTGCCAGCTTTTTAAAACCTCAGGATATTATTGGTGCAGCCTAAACACAGCTCTGTTCATTATGTTTGTGAAGGTGTGAAAAGGACTACAACTACCTAAACACAGCTCAGTTCATAATGTGTGTAAATGACTACAACTACCAAGACACCTTTAACAGAAAAATGAATAATACAAGAAACAGGAAAAGAAGCATTTTAAAACATGTTAAGTACATACATATCCAACAAACACCAATTTTACCTCTACCACACAACTTATCCCATCTTCCTCATAGTCTGCAATGTGAACAGAACAGCAGTGTTCATAACTGTTTTGACCTTTATCATTGACAAGCAATTTAAATTCACCGGTGAATTGATTCTAATTACAATTCATCCTGATTACCATCTGCATATTTTTTGAGAATTCATTCCTTTTACAATAGGGAGGAGAAAATCAAGTTTGACATGTGAAGTGAAAAATTATCAGTCTTAGCGAATGTCTGTTCATGTTGTCTCTGACCATTTTATCTCAGCTCCCTGTCAGAGGAATGAACAGATGACACATGGGATGCTCTATGAGGAAGACATCGGCTGAGGTTCAAACCAAAGTCAGACGATGGAATGTGACAGGAAATGCCAGGCCAAGACTAAGGCAGAAGACATTGCTGGAATAGAGAACTGCGCCATCAGAACAGTGGCCTCGGGTGGTAAGCAAAAGCGCGGTATAAACTGCTGCCTCAGAATTACTTGCACAATAGTTTAAAGTGTGTCCACCGCTTTTTCAGCATCAATCTTTACTCTCAATCTCTGTCCTATCTGATAACCAAAAAATAAATAGGTAGGTTTAACCCTCTCAAAATGGACAGTCCAGGTTTGTCCTTGCCTCTGTGGTACTGCTTATCTTTTATCAGATTTATAATGCACATTGTTCCATTTTGGTAAAAACAGCTTATTAAATACATGTAATTACATTTGAGAAGAGTAACACAGATGGAAGGATTTTGAAACACTGCATTTCAATTCCTTTAGCAAGTATGGCCGATGCATAAACATTTGTTAACTTTTCAGGCTACAGCCGATAATCAAGTTCCAAATGTTGGTGATTTCGTAAACCCTTGAGATATTCAAATCTTTGCAATAATTAATTGATCAAAATTTTCTCATAGTTGTGGATGGATAATGAGGATGTTGGTTCTACAAAAAATGTGTGTAGTGGAAGAATGTTGTTATTAATTTTGCATTCTGCTCCAACTTCAATTTAGGCATTGCTTTTGTAATGTACAAAAACAGCAGCAAAAGACATTTGGGTTAAAAGCACTGCTAGGGCAGCATTAATGCCGCATAATTTCAGCTAACAACAATGGCACATCTCTGATCTTCAAACAGCAACAACCACCTAAGTGCTACCAAATGGATGTAGCAATTTGCATGAGTAATTTGGCCCAAATTGGGTTCTCTTGTATAATTTGCGCCATTCCTACTCCTTACAATATCTAATTTCAAGGATTCAGTTTCATACAGATAGCCATGGTTATTAGTCCGAAGATAAAAGAAAGTGTTAGCTAGTTCTAATACAAATTTGGACTGTCATTTTAGAAATCATTTATCATAAACATGTTTCTTACCCTGGTTTATGCCAACATACACATGAACAGGAAATATCTTAGGGCTGTCAATTCATTATAAAAGCTATATCGGAGCTCCCGTAAGGATTATTTCAATCGCTCCTTATCACTGCAGTTCACATTTAGCTGGAAAATGCAATTTCCTTTACAGATTTTTACTTGAAGTGGGGATGATTTGTACACTATGTTAGGGAAAGGCTGACTTTCAAACGAAACATAGATAGAGAAAATACATCTCTGAAATAATGATGGGCACTGCTGCATCTGTTGTATGAGTCAGTCAGTAACAATATCATTAACTAAAAATAGCCCCTCACTTCATAGACATTTCACAGTCAATTAGTTAACAGTGGTACTGGAAGAAATCACAGTATCTACCCCTTCATTACTGTCACTAATGTCTCAAACTCTCAGCCCACTCTTTCTACATACATCAAGGGAATAGAGCTATTGCTTTAAATAGCCAATTCGACAAGACGACACGTGATATCCAATGCACATCTGAGAACATATCTCCTGTCTTTATTTCACTTCGACAATGTAATCAGACAAAAGACAACTCAAGCAATTATACAGGGGTATAATTGCTGTAGGGTGACAGAAATATGCACCCTGACGCCCTCCAAAGGATGAGCAGTTACACCTGGGTGTGGAAAACTACCAACTATAAGAACTGACATGACAAACTTTTAAAACACTTGCCTCTGTTTTCTTACCAGAAAAACCAGTAACCACTGTTGAGTAGACACCATATGTTCTAAATAGGAAGAAAGAGCATAGGAGATTAAATATTTATGGAACTAGAAACCCATTGGACTATGAAGCAACAAAAACATACAACTTTTATTGATGTATGTCTGTTTTCAGATGAGTGAAAATGAAATTAACCAACCCTTGAAAACAACAACAAAATAAAGTTTAGTGTTGGTTTCATGTTTCATAAGCTGAAATAAAATATTGCACAAAATGCTTATTTCTGGCATGGTTGCTCCTTGTGCAGGTGACAATAAAAAGGACTCTAAAACATTCAGTTTGGTCCCAACAAGTGTAGAATTGATGTAACGTTCTGGCCAGCGCAGCAGTGTTCTGCTCTTGTGTTCTATGTTGAACTCCCCTTTTGTTAACGCACCCCGGACTCAATCATTGTTGTTATCACGCACACCGGTTTCTCCTTAGTTCATTTGTGTGTGTATATATACCCCTTTGATTGGTCCCTGTGTGTTGTTCGTTGTTTGTATGTAGTACACGCCACGTTTGGGGTTTTCTGTTTGTTATTAACCGCTGTATCGTCCAGTGCCTTTTTGGTAAGTATATTCTGTTATACTTTCTAGAAATTCACATATACACATCAAAATGTCTGCATTTGGTTCCTCACCTACTCATCGCCGTGACAATGGACAATGCTGACTGCAAACATGTCCTTCAGAACGGAGGCAACAGCAAGACAACCCCCAAAAAGGAATTGTTTTGCTGATTTTTCTCTAGGTGTGCATTTTCCTTGTATCCTTGTCACTTCTGGTAGCATGAGGCGTTACCTGCAGCCTGTTAACTTCAGTCCACTTCTGAACCATTAACAAAACCATAAAACCATAAAACCTGAAAACAAAACTCATAACTTGGTGTTATGCTATGATGGTTACACAATACCTTAATTATTCAAGTCGTATTGGCTGAGCAAAAACTATAGATGGTTTCTCAAGTGAAATAGTTTTTCCCACCCTCTAATGCAGGTACGTTTTTTTTAAAGACAACATGATTTTATTGATTGTTGAACCTTTCTTCTACTCCCAGCCTCTGAACTCCGTAGCTCTTTCAAAGTGATTGTGAACTTCTCTGTGGCCACTCTCACACTGTTTTAGCAAATACTTTTCTTTCCTGCCAGTGCCTGGGTTGTGTGATGCAGGAGTGCAAGACATAAGAAGATGCTGCTGTCATGCTGGAAGCTGTAGGTCTATTGTCAATATGCCGCATGGAATTCAAGTGCAGTCATAGGCGGGTGCCTTATGTTGGAGCGGCAACACTGGGATATCAAAAGAATTAAGAAATACCGATACAGTGAAGATAGCTGTGCGGAATTACATCAATGTATGTTTCATTGGTAGTTAAATGTGCCTAGATAATTAGAACAACAGTGTTAAGCCACTAATGATCATGTGTGTCCTAGGTACGTGTTCTTGTCTTCCCTTCTGTGGTTGGCTGATCAACTCCACTCATGTCTCTCCATTTAACACACCAATCAGCTGCTTGTCCATCTCCGATTTAAACCCCACCTGTCTCACCCACCACTGGTTCTGTTTGTGACCATTTGGCCTCTTCGACGTACATTCATGTGATAAAATTTAGGACACCCCATGAAATGTCATCATTTTTTAAGCAATATGGACATATCAACATTAAATATTCTTTCAAACAATATATATAGATAAAGATGATGTAATTGAACCAAAAACAATTGCCCACTTTGACTGAAATAATCTCAACAAGACGTTTCCTATAACTGTCTACCAGTCTCTGTCATCAACTGAGAGAAAGTTTTTCCCACTCCTCCATGCAGAATCTTTTCAGCTGAGTAATGTTTGAGGCGTTTCTTGCATGTACAGTCCAATTCAAATCCTCTCTTTTCGAGCCATTAATACATATTATTACATAGGAACAAAATAATTCATGAGGTGTTCTAATTTTACACATGAGTGTATATGCCAGCTAGCAACCATCATAACAGTGAGATTGAGCTGATGAATGACAAGGCTACATGCACTTCAATACTAGTCAATAAACACACTGAATCGCTCTCTCCCTTGACAGGTGCGTGCTTAACAAAAGTGACGAAAAGGCCTATATTTCTACAGCTTGAATATTAAGTATTGCTGTTACTTTGCAAATTCATCATTAGTGCATCCGCAAGGGAACTGTCAATATCTACCGTATTTTCCGCACTATAAGGCGCACTTAAAAGCCTTTAATTTTCAAAAAAAACGACAGTGCGCCTTATAATCCGGAGCGCTTTATATATGGATTTATATATGGATAAATCAGTCTCAACTGTGATCCGAGCTTTCACGAAGGCAGGAATAATCTCTGAACTGCCAGGCAACAGCAGCGACACTGACTCGGATAATGACGAGAGGAAGCGGGGCAGGTTGGATGCCGTAGTCGCCCAACTGTTCAATTCGGACACTGTAGAAGAAGAATTCGAGGGATTCGTGGACGGGGAATGAACTGAAAAAATTTACGTTTTATATGTAACTGAACAATGTTGAGTATGCACTAACGTTTGATTTAGTGGTCTCAGACTGTTTCTTTTACTACGG